>JAVQJG010224443.1:0-37290 GCA_036024015.1 Craterocephalus amniculus
ACACACACACACACACACACACACACACACACACACACACACACACACACGAAGATGACACAAACTGGAAATGATGCGCTTTGATTAGTAAAAATTTCAGGATATGAAGCTTTAGAACAGCGATGCCACTGAGCCATTTTCCCATTTGTTTGCTTCTGCTCATGACTTCAACTAAAATGTTGCACTTTTTCCACTTTGAAAGCTGCTTTAAAAGAAACTACCTGCATGTATAAGCAGTTCAGATCTAGTTTGGCTCTGGCTAAATCGCTGATTTGTGGTAAAGTCTGCAGCTGTTGGAAGAAACGTGCAGCTGCATCGCAGTATTTAGACGTCGAGCACTTCAACAGCCTCCCGTCATATTTTTCTCTTGCATAAACAGTTTCACATTTGTTTCCAGCGACACAACGCAGCACGCTGAGAGCAACAAATGTAGAATAAACTGTCTGGCTGAGCCACCAGCATGTGGAAAGCTGCAGCAACGCAACCTACAGCAGTTTGGACTTGTCAAAATAAAGTTTGTGATTCCTGTGGTTATTAAATTGATTCTCCAAAACTGACTCACCCCATACATCTGCTATTTTAAGCAGTCTATCGTAATGAAGATTTATGAGTGATCACAATGTAATTATGACTTTCCAGGCTGACTAACATACCTGTGATGTTGATTTTGGACAGTAAATTCTAGCTGATACATGATGAAAAAGCTTGTTGTGCTGTTTGGAAACCTCCACTTAGATTTTTTTAAAGGCCAACATGATGAGAGAGGAAGGAACTAACTGAGTAACGGGAAACATCATGTCCACATCATTATGAGGTGCCCATTACAAGATGTCTACGTGTTTGTTTTTTTTTAAATTCACAAATCAACGTCATTATATTTTAAGGTTTAAAACTTTTGTGATTGGCTGTTTCCTGACATTAAAAGGAAAAAAAACGTATTTAAGTAAGTTTATTTACTCATAGATCGCATTTTTCCTCCCAGCTACAGGAGTCGCCCCCTACTAGTTGTTCAGTAGAACAAAGGATCACAGCAATGGGCTTCGTTTTTCAGACCAGGAGTTCAACATCTATTCAGCTTTTCTACAGGATGTTCTACTGATGCTCTCATTGGTCATTTCTGTAAGAGTAAGAGCTGACTCATAGTTTAACATTGAATTCAGTACTAAACAAACTTTTAGTGAGGAGTGGCTGAATTTATTGGAATTCTCTTTCTCATGAATCCAGTGACGATAAAGTTTTCCAGAAATTCTTAGTTGGTTGATCCACATCCAAAATCAACATCTGTAACAACTGGTTTTAAAGTACGGTAAACTTCCACATCTGTCTGTCATCTCTCCTCTTTTTAAGCATCTTTACCTCTGATGACCGCTTTGCGATTTGAGGCATGCGATGACTGGAAATGAATCCTACAGGTCCAACACAAATATTTTCCATCATGCAACGTTAAACATTCATTAAACACTGCCTTGAACCTGGAAGCTTGACTGCAGCGCTGCAGGAAATTTGGCTTAAATGTTGCACTAAAACCAAAAACATATTGTGTAAAAATCCTTTGTGAAAACATTCCTGGCTCATCTGCTAGTGACTCCCTCCGGTCAGGACTTGCAAACCTTTATTTGTTGTTGAGCTCTATTTTGTCCGTCTTGTTTAAAAGAAAAACAAACAAACTTGAGACATATCCCATAAAGTTGTTCTTACCAGAAGAGACTTCTCTGAAATCTCTTTGGAAATCTGATTCAGTGTAAGAGAATCATGTGAAAGCCTGTGTGACTCATAAGTACCGTGTTACCACCCAGCTGACTGCAGCTGCACGCTTCACCACACATTCACGATACTGTAAATGTCATATTTTTCCCATAGAAACGACCACCACTAATCAGAAAGTCTGCAGATCATTTTGAGCTTTTTTCTTTATATTTCGGTTTTATTCAGTTAATTTTTTTGTCAAGTTTAGACATGACCCACTGTCATGTTTAACCAGGTCCAGGTCCTTCCACAGATGTTCGTGTAGAACTACGATAAGGCAAGTTTATTTGTGTAGCACGTTTCATTCACATGACAGTGCTTTTGTTTAGTGTTTTGTAAACTAGCAGCAGGATTTCAAAGTTGATTCTTTGACAAAAAAGGAAGACATTGTTAAAATCTGAGGACTGATGTTATATGATCCACTTTCCTGGTCGTAGTGAGGACTGGAGCAGCAGCATTGTGGACTAACTGCAGCTGTCTGATGGACTTTTTAGGGAGACCTGTAAGGACAGTGTTAGACTCGTCTAGTTTACTAAAAATAAATGCATGGACAAGTTTTTCCAAGTCCTGTGGAGACATTAGTCCTTTGATTAATCCTTGATAAGGGCTATCACAGGTTTCCTGAAGCCACTCCTGTGTTTGGTCACGTCATGGTTTTGTTGAAATGTAAATGTTCATCTTGGCTTTAAAAGGTTTTCCTTCAGCTTATCGTCTTTGTTTGTTTTGTTTTTTACACTGTTTGCTCCAGCTGTCCTTGCTGTATTCCTGCTACAGGTGCGGACTGTGTCTGATTGTAGGGATGATATTAATAAGGTGGACGTCTGACCCTGATTTCCAGTCACATAGTTCAAACTTTGCTCCATCCCGTCATAAGATTTTGTTACTTATGGAGTGAAAATCACGTTTGTTATCAATGTTTTTGCAAATATCCAGGCCTGCTAGGAACCTTTTGTTTGAACACACCACCATGGAGCATTTCAGTAATGGCTGTATTTAACTCTAAATCTTATTCATGATAATTATTATGTTCCTGATCTGTCTGACCAAACTTTCCTGATTGCTCAGATTGTTTTGGCTGCTACAGAAATATGATGACTGCTCCAGTCTGCTTCTGTTTTGTAATACCAGAAGTTTCTTTGCTTTATTTTTACTGCAAACTTCCTCAAATCTTGCCCTGACTCAGCATAATCTCTCAGGTTTTTGGAGTCTTCTCCACCTGATGGAAAGATAAGTCAGAAAAAACAAAATATGGAAAAACCGCTCCAATCCATTCTGGTTATAATCCAGTTAAACTAAATTCATTTTGAGCCACGGCAGTTCAGTTCTTTTAAATGATATGGCATCTTAGTGTGTTTAACAACACAAACTACCTGGTCAGTGTGTGCGTGTGCAGGAAAAACACACACAGACACTTTGCTGCTGCTCCGTACGTAGTCTTCCCTTCCTAAAGCTGAAGATGCGAGTTTATTTTATCCAGCTAAAGCAGCAGCTTCACTTACTTACATCCCAGCAGGTTAGAAAGTCTCTTTTTAGGTTTTTCATCATCACTTTTCACACAAGCTGAAATAAAATGATGTAAGTGGCCAGAAAGTTATGTTTAGAAGGAGGGCTCATGTATTTTTTAAGTTCTGTGTGACAGAAACATGCTCATGCAGAAAGACAACTTCACACTGTATTTGCAGAATCATGATATTCACTTTGCTTCAGAGCTGCGGAGACGAGGTGAGAATGAGGATGCCTGACGGTTTCACAGATGTTGGCAGATGCTCTTAAGAAAACACCAAAAACTCTCACTGTTTATGTTTAGACTTTTATTATTATACGATATTGGATGATAAAATACATCCATGAACGAGGCCTGATTTCCAAATTGCTGTTCTTTCTGATCCAAACAGGACATGGAGGAGCTGATGAAGACCGACCGGCCGGACTGGCAGAGCGTCATGCAGTACGTCTCACAGATCTACAAGTACTTTGAGACCTGACTTGTGAGGACACCAGAGATGAGGATCAGTGGCACGGCATCACTCTTCTGTCTGCAACACATTTTTCTCTGAAACTGGCGGCTAACTGATCCCAAATCTGACACACGAGTATCTGGCGAGGAGGTTTTTGTAACACTAAGCTGCATCAGTTAGAAAGTCCAAGATGCTAATATCTAAAGTCTAGAAACATTTAGATTTCACTGGTTGCAGGTGTCAGCTGAGCATTTTACTCACAGATTAACTGATTCTGGTACAAGTTCATGTTTACGTCTCGTAGCAGCACAAAAAGGGTTGAGAATTGGCTCCATTTTTGTCTTTTTACTCCATAAAACTACACAAGATCGTTTGTCTCAGAGCATTTTTCTGTAGCAAAGTCGGAATCTCGTCCTTTCTCAAAAAGTTCAATCCAAGTATCGGCGTTGAGTCGTTTTAAAAGAAAATGTGCCAAGTTTTTCTGCCAGAAAACAACTTGTACAAGACTATCTATGCATGATTTGTGTGTGATGTCTCCTTTCAGCCATCATCAGTCATGAGTTCAGGCTGGACAACTTTAGCTGGAGTTCTTTCTGCATCGCCGAGGACGTTTGAACTGACTGATAGAAGTTAAACTGGAGCCTAATCGTATTGTAATCCTGTTTGTCTTCTAAAGGCTGATCTTAGACAAACTTTTGCTGCCATCTGTGATGTCACACTGAATATAATCTAACGCTTTGGTTGTTGGATAGTTTTGTAGAAATATTTTTATGAAAATGGATTTACCCCCTTGTTTGGGTTGAGTTTGCAGAGTTAAGAACCAAGCGAATCTAACCATCGTGCTGTGCTGTTTCTCCTCATTTTGCCTAATGATTATCTGAAGAATTGTGGTACTGAAGCTGCTTTGCGAGCTGTATGTGTGTGTATTTGGCATGCAGTAAATTATGAAGGAGGAAATAAGTTTTACATGTAAGAGTTGAGGACACAGTCTCCACTTGCAGATGCCTGTCTATTTTAAAGGATAAAGTTGTTATTTATTCATTTACAATACATAAATATTGAGTCATAGCTACAAATATGGAGGCTCACTGAATGGTTATTACTTAATAAAGGATTTTCATGGATTAATATTAACCAGTGTTGGTGTTTTTCATCTGACCCAGACATGTGTGTGAATGCCTCAGCCTCTCTCTGTGTTTTGTTGTATTCCTGTGTTGCTCCTGGGAGGCTAAATTGCTTCCCCACTGTGTCCAGTAAAGATTTGCGCCAGAGCAGGTTCCCATGAATACAGTACAAGGACCTCAAGAGAGCACAAATGGAATGAGGTTGGGAATAACTGATGAGAAAAAGATGAGTAATAGATAAGACATACTAACCGCTTGTGGTAAAGTGGGTTTTGATTTTCAAAACACTCTTTAATGATACCGCTTAATCACTTCTGTGTCTCGTACTAATAATAGATTCACTGTAGAAAATGGTTTAAACTGAATTTATCAGTTTTGCGTCAGAGGCGGAAACACTGTAAGGACGTGAGGAAATCGAGGTTAGGGGTTGGATTTGCCTCTCCAGAGACCGCTCCGTCTGCCCAATCGAAACCAGATGTAACAGCTGTCAGGCGCGTGCGTCTACTGTACGCACTGGACATTGCAGCGGGAAGCACGTGGCATGTTCCGTAGTTGAACGCGTTTTAATTGGCGCGTAATTACGCACGGCGGAGTCGGACCGGTGACGCTAACTTGGAATTTCACCCTCCTCGCCGTGCATGAACCCGCGTGCTTGTACGTTGGGGCGTGGCATTTTCTGCGAAAGCAAAGAGCACCCCGCGCCCCCGCGCATCCCTGCCCCCTCTTGCATTTCCTCTTCTACTTCAAAACTGCTGTCGGAGGGAAGTTGTGAGACTGACTGCGCCGCAGACGCACAGATGCTGCTCCAGCGCTCCTCAGATCGCGCGCTGTAGGTGTGAAAACATCTGGAGGCGATCTGCTGGTTAAGGTGGGTCAGGAGGATTAACGCTTTATTACTTTGTCAGCTTTGCATCGCAGAAAGCAACTTGGCGCATCTTTCCCTCTTGTTAAATAAAAGTGATCTCTTTTTTTCAACAGATGGCAGAATCTGCAGCCACTTGTGGAGTACTCCTGGATTACAGCAGAGAGACTTGTTTACTCCTCTGGGACTAGAGGTGTTGTGCATGACTGTCATCTCTGCGAGCAGCCGACAGATTTTTAGCCCTGAACTACACTTTTTTGCTGAGATGAAGACGTTCTACATCGTGATTGAAGTGGTAATTGCTGTTCTCTCCATATCCGGCAACGTGCTGGTGTGCTGGGCTGTCGCGATCAACACCACTTTGAAGAACGCCACCAACTATTTTCTGGTGTCTCTGGCTGTGGCTGATATCCTGGTCGGTTGCCTCGCCATCCCCTTTGCCATAACCATCAGCATCGGCACTTATATGGACTTTTACGGATGCCTCTTCCTCGCCTGTTTTGTCTTGGTACTCACTCAGAGCTCCATCTTTAGTCTTCTGGCCATTGCGATTGATAGATATCTGGCCGTCAAGATCCCACTGAGGTGAGTGTGTGATTATTTACAAGTGTTTGTCAAATCTCCAGTGTAAGTTGAAGATAGGGATAAAGACAGTTAAGCTTTAGCTTGATCTCATCAAGCTCTGTCCAAATTAATTACATCAACTTGATTTAAAATCTCTAAGAGGCTCATATCAACAATATAAAATGAGAGCAGCAGAGGTGTTTAATAAAGAGTGATAAAATACTTACATCCCTTCCTGCAGTCCACATATATGAGCTGAATAATTTCTCACTACTGTCAAATATCCCCTGCAGACAAGAGGGGGCAAAGATCACCATCAGCTCTGTGATCTTTTGAGTCAGATTCTTATTGCAAAGCTTATTGCCTCATGCTAAAAAAGCCATGTTTACTATCCAACCTTGGAATAATGACATGGTAAGACCTCATTTAACTTTATTAAAATCTGGTCTTTGAAGAGGCTGTTTTATAACCTTCCTCCTATCATCTCAGAGGGCGTTAGTTGAAATGGCCTCTTTATTTGGTGAAAAATGTTTCTGAAACAAGCGTAGGACCCCAGCAGATCTGCATCTGATCCCAGTAGCTCAGCATGCAGCAGACTTTTTTTTTATCCAGTGCCTTTTCTAGTTTGCATATTGAACATACAGGCAGTGCACAGCATGCAGATAAAAACTTGTATTTGACAAAAAAAACAAAAAAAAACGTTACAAAGCATCAGTTTCTCATTAAGATTCCAGCTTCTTTGCATCTCAACTTACTTTAATATATTTTACTTTACATGTACATAGCAGTCAATTTTTCCCTGTGTGGTAGATCCGGATTGCATCATTGTGTTGGCATGGTGGTGTAAAACATAAGTAATGTGGATGGCAGAACTTGGAATATGAAATGTCTTTCTATTTTACCAACAAAGAGGGGGGAAAAAAAGTTTTTTTGTTTTTCTAACCATGTAGTGCTTTAGATGGGAGCTTAGATCTAGAGGAAGCAGCAACATGGTGGAGTTTAACTTGCACTTATGGGTGCTGCAATTTATCCACAGTTAAAATGGCTATCAGGTGTCAATTTTAAATAACATGCTATGTTAAACTAATCAAATTTGAAAGTGCTTTTTACAGGATTCATGAAAACAAAGATAGATATTAATCACCACGGAAATTACTGAATGAAGAAGATATAGAATAATTTACAAACAATAGTGTTGATAACCAAATGCAGACATAATAAACTGGGTAATAAAAGTTTAAGTTTATCAGGGTTTCTGAGTAAATTCCACTGTAGATCCGTGTATTTTAACACAAGCTGGTTATGAGCCTGTGAGCTCAAAGATCATAATTCAACAAAATCTGTAATTCCCTTCGGAACAGAGATTTAAGATTATATTTTTTATTTTTGGTGATAAAATCCCCATATTCTTTGTGATTTCTCTCAGTGAAAGCAATCTCATCATTATATGAATCCTCTCATTGACATACACGCTCATCTTGATTGTGATGATCGGACGTGAAGTTCTATATTTTTCCAAATATTTTCAAAAGAGGACATTTTAAATTAGATAAAGCAGCAACATTGTTTGCCAATCATTCAGAGTTTTTTTGTACATTTTACACAATGTCCCAACTTTGGTCATAACAGGGTTGTGTAATGGCACACAAAAGGCGAAGGCATGAGATCAATACCTGCCACAGTGTGTCACTTCAACTAGATCTGATAGCAAAGGCCAGCGAGCTCCGCTCTGCAGCTTTCCGTTTGTGGGAACAGAAACAGGCAGAACTCCAGCAGGGACCCAACCGTGCTGCTTGATATTTCCCTAAATTCAGGAATGCCAACCTCACTATCAGATGGGAAACATCTGTCTGCAGGTGGTATTGTTTTTGGAGCTGCAGCCATGTCAGAAAGCTGTCAGGTTGTTTTTTTAAAAAAAAGCATCTTTCTGGTATTGCATGCGGTTGTTTGTGCTGCGAGGCTGCTCCTCTGTGATGCGCTGTCATATTCATTACACTCAAATAATGGCAAGAAAGGACAGCTTGACACGAGTCTGGGATGAAAGTTTCCCGCCACTAACCAACTAGCCTGTAGAGTCCCTATTTATGACCTTCGGATGGAAACCACCAACCACTCAAACTCCTCATTTTACGCTAATACAGACTTTTAATAGACAGCATAAAAGATTCAGAGGGAAGCTTCTCACAGCGACATATAACAGCTAGGTTGCAGTGAAAGCCCTGCTCCCATCCTAATAACATGTACTGTACACGTGATAATCAGATCAGTGTGTATGTTGAGCTCAAATTACATGTCCACAGGCTTTTGTGTGTGAGTTTGGCCGGTCCGCAGGCCTTTGGGGCCGTGATTCCATCTCAGATAAAAGTGTTCAGCAGATGGTTTTAGTAAAAGAGAAAGGCCAGATGTTTTAAGCCCCACGAGATAACCGAGCCTCACACTCATTCAAATCTCTCCTCAGACCCTCAGCTTCACTGTTCTTATTTTCTCAGAAAAATAAACCCTTTGGCTATTTTGTCCCTCTGTCCTGTTGGTGCTCCGAGATAAACTTAAGCACATCATAGACCCCAGAGGATTGTCTCCACCTGCATCAGCAGGGCTGCTTCTCTGTAGTCACACACCTCATTTAGCCTCAGGCTGCAGATTTTAACCGATATCAGCTTCATTATTGTAATAGACTCTGTCTTTTGTAGGGTTGCAGTGGGAGTGTTATTCTTAATATGAATAATTTATGAAAACAACAAAAAAAAGAAATAAAACGACAGTTTAAGGAAACAAGCTCTGCTGGACCTCGAACAACTGATCCATTTTTATGGATTTCTCACACTGACAATGATGGGAAAAGGCTGCTTCAAGGTACAGACATCCACTGAGAGATTCGTCATTCAGAGCAGCAAATGTGAGAGTCAATGAGTCCTTAAACCACCTGGGATCAGATGTGGAGAAAACAGCAGAAAACAATGAAGTGCAATGTTATGCAAGTCATTACGTGTGCATAGATTTTACCAGTGAGGTTTAGGGGAGAGGTCTGTGTGTCCGCGTGGTGTGACTTATGATAACTGAGGGATTTGTTTATATATGGCCATTTTTTTCTTTTTCATTAGTCTTATACACCTGGATGTGACCTCATTCTCTATTTTGTGAGCTAAATATAGTAAAAGGACACCTTGTATGGTAGCATAAGAGTAAAAGTGGGGAAAATGGTGTGTTTGGGTCACACTGCCTGGAAACCTGTTATCAGTATAATAACAAAAACTGTAAATATAGTCGTGCTTTAGCTCAATTTATATCACAGTTAGAGAAATAAAACCCTGTGCAGATGTTTCTGGAATATTCAGACATTATTTGTTTATTTAAGAAAGGGAATACTTTTAGGTTTTTATCTTAACCTTTGCTTATAAAAGTACTTAAATGACTAAGAACTCAGCCTGGAAAAAACCCCCAACGTGCTTCTTGACGTCATCAAACACCTCATTTTAAGTCCAGGTTTTCCCTCTTATATGCGGTGACTCTGTCATGAATCACATTAATTTTAATTGCACCCTGCTGCTCAATGACTGCAGTGGCTTGAAATGTTGGACATGAAGCAAAATTGACTGGAATATGTTTTAAATACACAAAAGTAATATAAAAAATCCAGCCAACCCCAGAGGGAGGCAGAGGAAGCCAGCACAGCCTGCAGACATGAGGCAACCAGCGTCTCAGAGGTGAACGGCTGCTTCCTAGGAATGTGAGCGCAGCTTTCCCCTTCCGAGAACCCAGTCCCTCCCAGTAGGGTTGTACGATATGGAGAGAATTTTATATCTCGATATTCATGCCAGATATCTCTATATCAATACGATACGATATCAAATCAAACTTCATTTATATAGCACGTTTCATAGATGAAGCATCTCAAAGTGCTTTACACCATAAAATCAAACGTTGGAAATAAAAACAAGTTCAAAAACAAAAACTGTTCATCATAAATACTCTAATAGGAAGTTGCACATAGTGCGATTTGGCCACAATTGTTTTTGTCATGTTCCTTCTCGTAACAGAGAAATGCATGGCGGTTGTGGTTTTGGGGAAGTTACATCTAACAGCTTGATAAGAGTTCAATCAAACGTGTGTTGCCCCCTGCAGCTTCTGTGAAAGAACATCCAGGAAGAAATGACATGAAGTCCCCTCATATAGTGTGTGTTGACTGTTGGGTGTATTGTCAGAGCATGACTCAGGTATTATCATGGGTTAATGGGGAAACTGGTCATGCTGTGTGTTTTTTGTTATTTTGTTTACACTAACATGTGATCAGTGTGATGTGCATGATGCTAACATGAGACTGGGAAAAAATAAGCCGTTTACAGCTGTGTGAGTGCTGGTGCATGTGTGTGAGCATGTGTGTAGGGGTCAGTCAGTGCTCCTGGCTCATTTTAAGTGGTGGTGCTGCTGGACTTATCTCCATTTCATTCATCCTTAGAAACTCTTTTCTCTCCCTCTCTCCAGCCTTTCATCCAGCACTTTCTGTCCTGCTTCCTGCATATTTATTTTTCGTCTTGCCCGTTCATTCGCTTCCTTCCTGTTACGCTTTGGTCTGCCAGCTGAGGTGAAAACACACACACACCAGGTCATGGGGAGTTTAGATACGCCGTGACTCACCATCAATCACAGGCTCATAAAGCCATCATTTGCTTGGGAATTTATCTTTGTTTCACTTGGTTTTTTTATTGTGTTAATAATCCACCTGCTCTCCAAGTAACGTGCTTACTGAAAGGGAACTGTTGGGTTTCTGTTTATGTAAAAAAAAAAAAACTACAGAATCTGATTTAAATATTTAGAAATGAAACTATAAAAGAACTGAACCAGCTTAATAAACAAAAACTAAGCAAATATTCTAATTTAGTCATAAACCTTTTGATAAGGTGAGAAAACAAAAGGTTTGATTTTGACCAAATTTGGTTCCCCAGAGGTGTTACCCAGCCAGCATTCATCCCTATTAGATGCTTTAATTCTGAGCCAGATTTATTGTTCAAAAAAGTTTAAATTGATGTTTAACAAATAAAAACAATCACTAGAATTTTTATATTCAACATTTAGGCAAGCATGACAAGTGGAACGTTTACTGACCTTCGTTTCTGCAGGACTAGTGCTTTGGGTTCAACCACTTTTATTGAGAAATTCTGGACACTATGTTTTTGTCTCCTAAGCGTGTAATTTACAGTTAAAGGATGAAGGAAAAGTGCATTTGCAATTTCAGATGCTTTAAAAACAAGAGGCCTCACACATACTGCCCAGACAGCCAATTTAGTGAACAAAAATAATGATAAAAAAATAAACAGGAGACAAGTAAAGTGAAAACTCCACTTGATTTTTCATCTTAAAACAGAAAAAGAATGTAGCCTAACTCTTATGGCCATAAGGATCAGCAGTGCTATTCATTGACATAAAGGATGGAATAAATTGTATGATTAGACTCGGGATAATGGTCTCGCTTTTGTTTTGAAATTTTGTAATTTTCTTTTTGTCTTTCAAATTTATAAATTACACATCCATTATTTTCACCCTTTCCCCTTGGGAAAATATAAGCAACTCAAATGCAGCTACTTTAAATATGCAAATTAATTATTATTTATTAGCTTGTGAAATAACCAGAAATTAATTTTTTGTATGAGAAACAAATTAGCTCCATCAGTTGCATATTAATTGTTTTATTCATCAACAGTCAACATTTATATATAATGGTTTGACTATTCATCACCTACGATTTGAATACGTACGGGTTTTTCACATTAAAGCGAACAGTTGCTGATAAATAATCATTATAGGATATTTTCATACCATATTCAGATATACCATGTCCATACAGATTAAGCCAGCAGATGGCAGCAGATATCAAATTTTCATACCAGATGGACCTGCTCTCCATCACCAGGTGAGAGGCAAATTCCCCCAAATATTTATTCAGTTATAAAATGAACAATTGATCCAGTGTAACACTATATTTAGATTTAGGAAATGTATCAAACAGATACATGTAAATGAATGTATCTGTTTGATACTTCTATTTTGAGAGACGTTTTTTTTTCTTCGTTGTATTTCTCATTGGAAAAAGCTTCACCTCAAAACAGAGAAAAAAACAAACCATGAAAAGACATTAAGCTAAATTTGTTGTAATAAGAGCGCTTATTAAATAAAATCAGTGTGTTTCTGTTTATATGAAAAACCCAGAGATCTATTTTTTTTTGTGGAAAATAAACATATGAATAAAACTGAATCAGATGGAAAGCCATACAAAATACGCAAAAACCCTCATTTTGTTGTAAAAATGTTGAAAATGAGACACAACAAGCCCAACACTCAGCGAGTATCACATACTGTTGTTCAAGTATCTTCTTTCCACAACATGAAAAAAACGACCACACCGCTGACATTGCTTGCTGACAGATTTAAAAAATTGCTAATATCTGCCGACACAATACTGATGTTAGCACCAATATATGGTGCATCAGTATGAGTGTTTTGCTTGTGCGTAACAAGGCAGGAAGCAGCTGCAAATATGAAATGATTAAAAATTCAACACCAGACAACTTTCCTAAATCAGAGAAAAATCTGAGTCTGAGAATCAGCTTCTTGCTGGATTTTAGCTCCCCTTACTGATCGGTAAAAGCACCATTCATCGGCTCTGCCCTGATGTATCGTATGTGGTTGAAACATTACTGAGAGCTACAGAAACAGGAAACAAAGGTAAATATTTGTTGGAGGACAAACATGAGCACAAATAGGAGACTAGTTCTTCCGGTTCCTCCCTCTACGTTCAACCTTTGTGTTTCCACCCCAACCGGTCGAGGCAGATGGCCGGCCTCCCTGAGTCAGTTCTGCTGGACGTTTCACCTTCCAGTTAAAAGGGAGTTTTCTTCTCCACCAGCGCCTGAAGTAGCTCAGAAGGGGATTGATCAGATATCAAAGTTTCATACCAGATGGACCTGCTCACTATCACCAGGTGAGAGAGAGATTCCCCCAAATATTTATTCAGTTATAAGATGAATAATTGATCCAGTGTAACACTGTTTAGATTTAGGGTCCTCTAAATGAATGTATCTGTGTGATACTTCTATTTTTCAGAGATGCTTTTTTAAAATCTTTTTTTCTGATTGGAAAAAGCTTCATCTCAAAACTGAGAGAAAATAACAAACAAAATAGACATTAAGCTAAATTTGTTATAATAATTACACTCGGTGTCAGAGCGCTTGATTAAATGAAATCAGTGTGTTTCTCAACAATTGCCCTCATTTTGTTATTAACATGTTGAAAATGTGACATCACAGGCCCAACACTAACAATTAGGTCAAGAATGACGTTATTATGATGTCTCAGAGGGAGGCAGATTATGTGTTTAATATTCACCCAAGTCGGCACATCTTCACTTTGGTCTTGTTTGTTCAAAGGAAATTGTTACAGAGGTCAAGGGATTTTTAATGATTTGTGGTTTGTTCACATCCACTTTTCAAAGCTGTGCTGCAGGAATAGGCAACAATTTCCAAACTGTTCATTCCATTTTTCCCTAATTATGCTGTCTGACTCAACATCTTTAATATTTCACACCCTAACTGAGGCCTACAGAGTCTGAAACGTAGTTCCCTATCTGCCAGTTTCTACAATCAGTTTCTACACGGTCTGATCTCAGACTCCTTTTATATGTCTGATGTGAACAAAAGAAATGGCTAAGTTTAAAAAGAGTTTGTCCTTTAATGTGTTGAAGCTGATTATGTTGTTTTGCAGCTTTTGATGCCCTTATTGTAAATTTCATGTTGATGCCAAAACATTTAGCTGAGGTGAATATTTTGACTTGCTTTTGTTGAAAATATTTCTGATGAAACATTTATTAAGATTTATGTCAATCTGGGGCCCTAAAAATTAACCATTCACAGATAAGACTGACATATTTCACTGCCTAGGGCTAGGGCTGTAGGTAGGGTTAAACATGTCATGTTAACCCTTCAACTTTCACACTCAGAGAGAAATGTTTCTTTGCATCATCCCTTTTCTTTTGAATGAGAAAAATATAAACTTTTTTTAGCAAAAAGTTGGGATAAAAGTTAAAACTAAACTAATGAAAGTGAAATTGTAAAATTTTGAAACAGCAATGGGATAACAAACACTTTCTTTTGATATGCCATACCCAAACCAACTAGCAGAGACAGTTCTGGTAGGTTTATTTAATCAATTCTTTACTAAGGAATCGTGATCATCACTGAAAATTGTGCCTTACCAAATGGTAGAGCAGGAAGACAAAGAGTTAAGGCTGAAGGTTGCAGAACTTAGGCTGTATTTTTCCATTGCAAGCTGGTTTGGAATGGAGCAGCTAAATTAGCACATTTATCCTGGAAGTTAACCTGCAGTGAGGCAGACAGCACCAAACATTTGAGGTATTTCTACACTGACTAAGAGTTATGGCCACCTGAATCGGTTTCACAGTGCAAAGTGTTGAAGCACAAGATTAAAACAGTAATAAATGCATTTGAGTTGGATTTTTGCATGATTCCAGGTATCTTCACGATACATGCAAACAGTTAGAAACTTGGTTATCGGAGCATAAATACACAGCAAAGCAGGTCAGAAACAGTTTTGTCCTTTTGTCAACAGCCTTGGTGATTATTATCAGTGATATTGTCATATTGTGAAAATAAATCTGAAGGGGGAAAATATCACAAACATGGACTTTGTTTCTGAGGAAAGCAACAATAACTTCTGAAGTTTGCTGATTTTACAGCTGTCCTGCTGCATCTGGTAACCTTGTGCAGAGAAAATGAGTTCTTAAGGAGGAAATCAAACATTCTGCATCAAGGTTAGAAGAGCTTCCCACCGGAAATTATGGATCCAAGATCTGAGACTAAAAACTCAGGTCAAAGCCGTGTCCTCACAGAAACAGCTTCAAGCCAATGCAGCCAAATACATAACCTTCCCTGACTGCAACCACCTTGATCCAATGATGTTTTGATCATTTGTGCCATGGCGAAGTACAGCAGTAGAAAAAATCATATGGGATTTATACCCAGCAATGCTTGGAGATCATAATGTCACATAGAGTCAGTGTCTATTCAG
Organism: Craterocephalus amniculus; assembly: GCA_036024015.1. Taxonomy (NCBI): domain Eukaryota; kingdom Metazoa; phylum Chordata; class Actinopteri; order Atheriniformes; family Atherinidae; genus Craterocephalus; species Craterocephalus amniculus. The sequence goes on from JAVQJG010224443.1 coordinate 15,333, forward strand.
ATGTGTTTATAGTAAACAGCTAGTTCATTTCCACAGAAATACTTGTCTTTTTACTGTATGCAAGGCCTAGTGAAGCACATTAAAACATTTACTAGGATGAAACAGCGATAATAGTAAAGCTCTTGTTTATGAGAAGCTCTTTATCTCTTAGTTTGTTTCAAGTTGCCACACTGTGTAGACATTGCATTGAAAATGATGTAACCATCCAGCTGGTATTCAGTGACAAGTTTTATGATGAAGGTTTTACATCATCATAAAACTTGGTAAAAAAATGAAAAAGTTTCAGAACAGGAATGGAGGTAGAAGCATGAACTGTATAATGACCAGAAAAGTTTAACAATCTAAGGACTTTCCAACATTTTTCATTTGTCATTTTCCAAATAAGACTTCAGGCGGGCAAGACAAGTACTGGTTTGATACTTTGATTCGCGTGTAGTTCGAGGAAAGAAAAATTCTCATGAAAATGTAATAAAACATATTTCTATAAAAACATTACTGCCACACAAGTATAAGCTATATATTTATTTATTTCAATACATTATGTGCATGAGAGCAATGGGGAAATAATGTCATAAAACTGTGCTGCTGAAAAGAAAGGCATTTCTCAACATGTTTAAAAAGCAATGTGAGTCCGCACATGAAAAATGCTCCTGATAAATTTATTAAAGTAACGTTTCAGGCTGCAGCCCTTCTTCAGACCACTGAGTCTACATGGCGACATTACTCCATATATACACACCCATGCCAACTAATCACCTGGTGCAATCAAGTAATGAGTGATGTGACCCAGGTGTGTCAATTACACTCACAAAATTTGGATATCCACATGTCTCCAATTATAAATACATGTATATAAACGCACACATATGTATCTGTACCAACACACACGAAAAAGATATACATTATATAATCTAATATCACTATGAATGAGACCTCAACTACATGCTGTACAAAATCACACAAAAAGAGCTAAACATGAAACAGTGGCACAACCTGAGCACATACATGATAAACAGTCATCTTTTTATTTATTGTTTGTTTGTTTGTTTGTTTTGGGCAGAAAAAGATTTGTTTTCTGCTTGTGTAAAATTGACAAATAATGTGACAGAAACTGATAAACAAAACAAAATAGCAGTCATTGTACATGAATCAAAGAAAAACAAGGACAAAAAATAATTATATTTCCATTCTGCACAAAAAGGAGTGGGAAGAAAATAACTTATTTAATCCCACCACTATCATTAAGTTTTTACAAAAGAAAAATAAAAAACTCTGGCCCTAAGCTTATATTTGCATCACAGCATAGCTAGGGATAATACCAAGTACTCAAAATAGTAAAATAAGAAAAGGAAAAAAAGGAAAAACAAAATTAAGAAAGCAGCATATACTATGTCAACCTAAATTTTTTCAATAGTCATCAATTTTATCATTTTTAAACATTTTCTTAAACAAAAAAATGCTCTGACAGCTGTTTAAATTATCGTTTAGAGAATTCCACAGCTTAACTTCTCCTACTGAGACGCACATTTGTTTCAATGTTATTCTGGCAAATTTAGGTTTAAGATTTAGCCGCAACTGGAGTCTCCGTCTTCTCGCTCAAACAGAATCTGTAATTGTTTTGGTAAGTTATCATTTTTTGTTTTGTATATCATTTCTAAAGTTTGTAATTTGGTCAAATCCTTAAACTTCAGTATTTTCGACATAATAAAAAGATTATTAGTGTGTTCTCTATACCCTACTTTGCGTATTATTCTTATGGATTTTTTCTGTAAAAGAAACAGAGGCATGAGATTGCTCTTATAAGTGTTTACCCAAACAACCAGACAATATGTAAGATATGGAAAAATCATTGTATAGTGTAACATTATCAGAGTCTTTGTGTTCAAGAAATGCTTTACCTTATTTAAGATAAAATTATTTTTGGCCACCTTTGATTTAACAAAAGATATTTGATTTTTCCAAGTGAACTTATTGTCTAAAAGTATCCCCAGGAATCTAATTTCATGAACTCTCTCAATGGTGAATCCTTCTAAGGTAAGTCCAACTTTCTCTTTCTTCCTGTCATTAAATATCATAAATTTTGTTTTTTCCAAATTAAGAAACAACATATTTACCTTAAACCAACTTTTTAGTTTCACCATTTCATCTGCAACATATTTTACCAAGGATTTTAAATCCTTTCCAGAACAAAAGAAGTTGGTATCATCAGCAAACAAAACAAAATGCAGCACCTAAGATATGCCACAGATATCATTAATATATAGAATAAACTATCTTGGTCCTGAAACTGAACCCTGTGGGACTCCACATTTTATGCTCATATAATTAGAATTATGATTTCATATCTGTACTGTTGTCTGTTCTGCAAATAGCTGGTTAACCAATATAAATCTATACCTCTCACACCATAATTATATAATTTTGAGATGAGTAGCGGATGTTGTATTGTGTCAAATGCCTTTTTTAAATCTACAAACACTCCAACTGTGTATTTTTTATCATTTCCTGCTGTTGTTATTTTTTCTGCTATTTTCAATAAAACCTTAGATGTAGATCGATTAGTTCGAAAGCCATATTGACTCTCTGATAATAAATTATTCTCATCTATAAAGTTCTCAAACTTTTTTTAAAAACACTTTCACCAATAAACTGTGAAAGTAATAACACTGGTCTGTAATTATTAAAATCTGATTTTTCGCCTGTTTTGAAAAATGGAATTACCTTTGCAGTTTTTATTTTATCTGGAAAAACACCTGAGCTAAAAGAAAGATTAAACATGTAAAATAAGGGTTTGATTATGTATTTAATGGTTCTCTTAATGATAAACATATCTATCCCATCACTATCTTTTGATTTTTTGTTCTTACAGGTTTTAACTGAGGCAATAATTTCATCCTCACTCACACCTCCTAATCTGATCTAAGCATCAGCAGATATCACCAACCATCAGAAACATCACAGAAAAGGCCTCAAGTCAAAGTCCACATTCAGTCCTTTAGGAGTTAAAGTATCCATAGTATATATCCAAAATGCTTCCCTTTTCAAGATCAGAGAGTTGACATCACCACTACGTAGGGGCTGCTGAACCAGTTCTATTCCAACATATCTGAGTGCAGAAACATTATGAGAGGCCTGAGTAAAATGTACAGCAACTGGGTTTCTTGCGTCATGGTTTCTGATGTTCGATCTGTTTTCTGAGATTCTTGTTCCTAATGACTTGAGGTTCTTTGACTTGAGGCCTTTTCTGTGATGTTTCTGATGGTTGGTGATATCTGCCGATGCTTAGATGACTGCTTATCATGTATGTGCTCAGGTTGTGCCACTGTTTCATGTTTAGCTCTTTTTGTGTGATTTTGTACAGCATGAGGTTTGGGTCTCATTCACAGTGTTATTAGATTATATAATGTATATCTTTTTGGTGTGTGTTGGTACAGATACATATGTGTGCGTTTATATACATGTATTTTATAATTGGAGACTTGTGGTTCTCCAAATTTTGTATGAGCGTAATTGACACACCTGGGTCACATCACTCATTACTTGATTGCACCAGGTGATTAGTTGGCATGGGTGTGTATATATGGATTAGTGTCTCCGTGAAGACTCTTTGGTCTGAAGAAGGGCTGCAGCCCGAAACGTTACTTTAATAAATTTCTCAGGAGCATTTTTTGCGTGCGGACTCACATGGCTTTTTATAGTTACTGCCCCTAGTCATGCACCCATCGAGGGATGTGCGTGTTCCTTTCATGCATTTCTCAACATCTTAACAGGGTTTGAGTTCAGGAAAAAATCTAATTAAATCAAATTTTCTATATAAAGCCCTTTCCATGCAGAAGCAACACGAAGTGCTTCATAAAATAAAAACTATGAATATTTCTTAAAAATGAAAAACCTTCACACGCCAGCATATAACAGAAATTTTAAAACATTTCATTTCTTTCATACACACCAAATGATGGGTTTTCCAGATGACATATAAAATGGTGGTGTTAAATGTTTTGATGCACTATTCTTCTGCATTATTTTGACTCTGCAAGAATCACACACTGTTCAAGTATCTTATTTGAACAACATGAAAAAGAAAAACACACCTGACATTTTTTGCTAATATATAAAAAAAATTAAAATCTGCAGATACAGATCAATCTGAGAATCAACTTCTTGTTGGATTTTAGCTCCATTCATCTGCTCTGTCATGATGTATCGTATGTGGTTAAAACATTACTAAGGGACATACAAACAGTAAACGCAAGTAAACATTTGTTGATGAAGAAACAGACACAATTATAAGAAACTAGTTTTTCGGTTCCTCCCTCTACTTTCACACTTTCTGTCGTATCCACCCCCAACCGGTCGAGGCAGATGGCCCCCCTCCCTGAGCTGGGTTCTGCTGCAGGTTTTCCTTCCTGTTAAAAGGAAATTTTTCTCCCCACCGTCGCCTGAAGCAACTGAGAAGGGGATTGATCGAGGATGCTGTCTGTTGGTTTCTTTACATTGGCTATTTGTCATTAATTGGCTTGTATATATGCATATATGACAATCAGATTGGCTTAAACTGACTGTGAAGTGCCTTGAGATGACGTTCTGAATTGGATCGATGTGATCACTCAGGAAATATTTTCAGAAAATGATCATTTCCAGCTCTTATGTAATAACTCAAGTCCTATGTTTTGATCTTGACCATATACATTCAGAGCTTAATGGACAGGCTCCTTATTTTTCCAAGCTCTGAGCACAAAATGAGCAAGGAATACCTTTAAAGGTCTCATGCAGCTCAGAAAGGAAAATGTTGCATAATCTTTGTAAAGAAGAGGAACGTGCTATGAACATTACTGCTATGACCTCAGTGACCTCAGTGAAATTGTTAACAATATGAGAGCGGGGCTCCTTCTCTCGTCACATCTGCCTGAAAAGGAATAGCTGGCTAACAACACGGGATCTTTGGGATCTGCTCCCATTTCAGGCCACTTTCCTGTTAGATGACTTCAGAGTTCAAAGAAGCTGGAGACAGGGAAGATATCATATGTCTGCATTACATCAGAAGCACATGAAATATAAGTTTTCCCTTTTCATACTTTTAAAATTATATGAAAAACTTCTAGCACCCCCTGTATTATTTTACAATTACCTTTATTTAAAAATGTATGCCAATAATCCTGATGCAAACACTGGAAAAACTTTAAAACAACTAACTCAGTTAACACAAGTAGGAAGTTTGGATGGCAAAGAAGTTCAGCACCATTATACAAAACATATATATTTCAATCTTGTAAAAAAGTAACAGATCAACTAACCATCAAAAAAGTAAAAGGCTACTTCAAACTACCACCATTAATAGCCACAAGCTCCCAAGCCGAAACAACTCACAGTTGAAAAGGAGCAACACAAAAAATGACCTAGTTTGTTTCATTGTTAATAAACTGTTACACAAGATGCTTTGTACCCAGCAATGTATGCACAGCAACAAAGACATCCAGAGCAAGGGAGGAAATCAAACCTCCGTCAATCTGAGGCCTATGAATGGCGAGAAGTAACAAATGTGTCATAAATTCTTTATGGAGTGAATTGTTTGAAATTGTACACATTTATAAGCAACTTCATAAAGAAACACGTAAGACAAAAAAGGAATTTAATGGTCAGTTTTTGTTTTTATTTTATTTCCGGTGCTCTCAGATATTTGGATCACACAATGTGAAGGAGTCTGTCATGCTGTTTTTAATCAGCTGCAAACATTGCATTTAATCTAAAGGGGGAAATACAGAGCATCTGCCCTGCATTCAGATTGAAGTTTCTTCTCTGTTGACATTTTTTTCTAACTGAGCAGCGTGAGAACAAGAGGATTTGGCTGGGAAGTCAGAAAGAGGACACAGTCCCTGAGCATGCAAATCAGCTGTTATGTAACAGCCAGAAGGCTAAACCAAGACAGCTGTGTTATTGTTACAGCAGACACATTAGACTAAACACGCACATATATCAACACAGACGGATACAGTGTCTGTAGATGATGCTTTATCTTAATCAGAAATTTTTCCTCACAGATTTTTAAATGTTTGTGCACACTAAATAACAAAGAAAAATAACTTTAAAAAACAGGTAATAATTCATACTTTGACACAAAGGGGTTAATAAAAAGATTCATCATAAGCTTGATATCTGTCTCGCTCTGGGCGATTGCATCAGCACCAAAGGCGAGACCACCACGTGAATTTGTATAAGGATCGTGCTGCCTTCAAGTTCTGTTGGAAATGTTCTACATAAAATGCCTTAACAGTTGCCTACATTTATTTCCATTTCAGTAGAATAAGTTTAACAATCTATTAACTTTATGTGGAGGAAAATGCAGCAAACTGGAGTTGTGGGAGCACAAAATGAAAATGTATTTATTCATAGTAGCTTACTTGTTCAAAAGATTTCAAAACATTAAGTCATAGCTTAAAATAGCCTACCTCGTCGTTTTAATGCGTTCCTCTCAAAGTAATATTAATTTAATTCCCAAAATAGGAAAATACCACGTCGTTATGTGAATGTCCCCTAAAAAACAGCCTTGTGTTTATTTTACTCATACTTTCCATTAAGCCGTACCAGTGTGGCTTATACAGACGGGTTCCCTGAACGCAACACTGGTTACTAGCAGCACTACTGCGACTGGGACGCCCACAGTATGGGGACCATAGATGGGGACGCCCCAAAACGAGCCCGCACCCTCTGGCGTGCCTCTAAACTTCGACCAATCAGAGCTTTTAGCATAGTAGTGACGTAATAGTCGACGTAGTAGCGTTGCGTTTTGGGGGGCGGAGTGTAGATGTAAAACCGGACACTCCATCAGGAAACCCAGACAACGCAAGTAGAAACAACCTGCCGGTGGGCATCACATTTCATCATGCTGTCAATGTCCGAATTTGTCGCTGGGTGAGTAGCCGAACCTAAAGCCTAAATCCTGCCTGTGACTTTAATGAATAATAACAACCATGTAACAGCCTTCTGGTCTGCTCCGCATGTCCACACCGGGTGTTAAAAATCTTACTATTTTGCTGTAACACGGATGAAAATAGTGTATATAGTGTGTAACCAGATTCAAACTGGTGGTAAAAAATCGGGGTTTTTTGGACTGGTTCTACTAAAGTAATCCACCAGAGAAGCTCGAGCTGGCCGCCGATGCCACGCTCATCTGGCGGCATCCTGAACCGGCTCGAGCGTTTCTATTTACTTTTTTCACCTGGTAGAAGCATCTGCTCGCTTTAGCAAATGTTCCTTCACCATGGAAAAAATGTTCGCCTCCTTTCCCAAAGCCTAAAAGCACTTTAATGCGAGGAAGCTCCGGTTTGTGAAAATGATGGAGCGGAAAAATCCACGCGCGCTCGCCGTGACGTCAGCGCAAACCCACTGCTGCAACAATTAAGGCCATTGGTATTTACCGACATCCGCTCCTCTAATGTGAGTAGACTTGGCTGCTTGTGGCATGACTGAGGGGGGAGTACGTGCTGGCAGGTCTTTTTTCTCCAGCCACCCATTTCTGTTTGCGGATCGATGCGCTTTTGGGGGAAAAGAACAGAAGAATAATGGAAACAGAAAATAGCTTTAGCAGTCACTGGCAAAATAAAAATTACAACTACAGACATTTCTTCTATACGGTGTTGAGGAAAATCTTATTTTAAACATTTTAATGTTACAATAGAAACAATTTAAAATAGAAACAATACACCCACCGGATGGCAATATAATGCAGCTTTGATTGTTCCAAAAATCCACTATTATGTCCTCATATGTTAAAGTTTTGTTTAAAGATATTATAAAGGATGTAAATAGTGTGTTCGCCATGTTTTTAAATTAGGTTTTAAACAGGACTGTAGTTTAAGTTTAAGAAAATTGACATAATATTAAATCCAGACTAATAAATATGCATCTCTTAGCACTGTCAACCAGGATCCAATTATGGTTTAGGATTCAGTTGGATTTAAGGTTCAGTAAAGCTGGATTAACTCTCCCAAACTTCTTCAGCCTGTTCCTGTAGCATCTGGTTTGTGGTGACTGCAGTTTCTGAAGGGAAGTAGAATATAGTACTCTGTCTCTACATAATCATAAGCCAACTCCAGTATACACGTTATGGTTTTCACATGTGGCAAATGGGGAAGAACCTGTTTGGTACAATAAGAGTTAGGTAACGTTTTCGTTCTTTGTTTAGGACTTTAGTAAACTCATAAAGCAGTATTTAGTTGTTTTAGTTTGTTTTAGTTAATCTGTCTGTGTAGTTATCTATTTAACTCCAATGTAAAGAGGTTTGTCTGGCTTGCGCTTTGTTAGAACTTTGCATTTGCAGGAGTAATAATCAGCATAAAGTGGACTTATTGGACATTTGGTGTAAATGATTATGGTTATTAACAAAGTTAAAGGGGCAGCCAGTGTCAAGCTTATGCTGAGTCAGTGTTTTCACAAAAACACCAGTCTTGTTTTGAACTCCAGTGCAAACAGCAGAAATGCCATGTGTGCTGTGTGATGCACACTGTACAGGATGCCCCGCCTTGCCAATACAAGCTGATTATTTCAGTCATTTCCTGTCAAGTGAAAGCAGCTGTGACTGTGCTTAGATGTCCTACAAAAAAAGAGCATGGAAAAATTTTAGATGAGTTTATGTACTTTATATTGAGTATGTAAAAAAACAAATATTTGCGTTTATTACTCTTTCAGTGTCAGCTATGACGAGTGCAAGGCCACAGCAGATTGGCTGATGTCCAACACGCAGGTGCGACCGACTGTGGGAATCGTGTGCGGTTCAGGTCTGGGAGGGCTGGCAGAAATGCTCAAGGATCCACAGGTTTTCAAGTATAGCGACATTCCCAACTTCCCCCGCAGCACAGGTACGCTCGACCTGGAGAAACACAGCTGTCAGCATATGCGTGCATGAGTGTGTAACAACTTGTGTTTGTGTTGCAGTGCACGGTCACGCAGGCCGCCTGGTGTTTGGGACACTAAAAGGGAAGCCGTGTGTGTGCATGCAAGGCAGGTTCCACCTGTACGAAGGCTACCCCATCCAAAAGGTGAGCAGAGCGTAAACCTACAGTTCGGTTCAGACTGCGTGAGCTTAGTTTGCATTTTATCAACAACTAAGAAGAACTGAAATAAAATCTTTCAAGTTTTTCCGCTACAGCTGGAAATACTGCTGATGATCAAAACAGACCGCAGTAACACTCGGCTCAGAACAAACTGTCCCTACAAATGTCAAAATAGGTGGACTTTTGGTTTAATGCTTCAGGACAAGACTTCTAAAGTTTGTCTATGAAAAGCAGATCTCACGAGGATGGATTTAAATAAGAACTGTGTAAACTATGCACACATCTTTTAGCAATCACTGAGTCACATGGAAGCTTTGCAATAAAGCAAACTATACTTTACCCTATACTTGACTTACAATTGACCAGCACTGTTCCACATGAACGTCATATTTTATTAAAGTAAACTCCATCTTTGGAATTAAACCCATAAAGTCATTAGGAAAATCTTACATAAATAAATAAATCGAGAAAGCAGACTTCTCAAGAACTTTAGATTAGGTTTTATTTTTTATCACATTTTTCCAATTCCCTCTGTAACATTAATCGTTCTAAGTTTTATACAGGAAGTTATACCACAGTTACATTGCTGCTTTGATTAAAAAGCATTGTGGTAAAGGGTGCATACAACCCCAATGAAAATAGCTGGAAAATTGTTTAAAACGTTGCTGAAAACAAAACTAAAAAATCTGAAAATCTCTTGAACCAACATTTTATCCTCAACAGAGCATTCGAAATGAGTCGAATGCTGAAAATAAGAAGATATTTATTGTTTTAAGAAAACATCAACTGGTCTTAAGTTCGATGGCAGCAACATGACTGAAATAATTTGGGACATGTTTACCACCATGTAGCATCCCTTCTTCATCTCCACCGTTTGTGCTTTTCTGCAGATTTCTGAACCTTTGCTCACTTTGACACTTCGGCTTCAAGGTGCTCTTATTATACTAATTCATGTTACTGTTCAGTTGCTAATCAACCCAGGAAAGTTTATTTATACAGCACATTTTAGGTTCAAGACAATTTAAAACACTTTACATAAAACATTAAAGCATGGGAAAGCATTAAAAGAGAGAGAATTAAAATAAAATTATTTAAACACACACAAAATGAAATAAAAATATTGAAGGCAAGAGAAGTTAAAAGAGGCCTAAAGCATTCTGGGATTCATAAACATTGTGAGAGTTTTAAAATCAACATGTTCCTCCATCTGTTTCTTTTTAGCTGTACTCACTTTTCCAGCCTTTTGCTGCCCCTCTCTTAACTTTTTAGACATTGTTGCCATTGAATTCAAGATGAGCTGATATTTTTTTATGAAATAGTAAAATGTCTTTCTTTTAACATTTGATGTGTTCTGGTTGTCTACTGTGAGTAATATTGGTTTATTATATTCGTAAACATTTGCTGTAATTCTCTTCATTTATTGGAATTACAAATATTTTGGATTTCTTTTCTGACAAATCCAACCACATCTTCAAATCTTATCACTTATCACTTTGAAGTTTCATGGCTGCATCATGTGCAGATCTGATCTGCCCTAGTATTGGTTCCCGTTACATTATATGTCAATACCAGTATGTTCCCTTTTATTACACACAACAAAGCCCAGAACACACACACATGCTGGGTTAAAACAACAACCATTAGGAACAAGGGTTGTAAAAAAGTCAGTCTTTCCCTGCTTAAGGATGAATAACACTAAAGATTTAACTCAAAATAAAAACACTTTCCCAGGAAACTCATCTGAGAACTTTCCAGGGACACACACAGCTGCTGAGAGCTGCCAGTGTTTTTCCAGATTTCAGAGGATTGGAGAGATGGAGACGGCTCAGACGATCAACATTTGCCTCATAGGAGAAGTCATGTGTAAGAAAAGCCCAAAATAACTTCAGTGAAATGTCTGGGTGTGTGTCCTGATGTCAGATTAGGCGACACATTCAGTTCAGATGCAGAAAACAAACTGAAAACACACGTTTAGAAAAATGAAATTCTCCTTTTCAGTAATCTCATGTGAACCGTCAGACCAAACCTTTCACAGCCCAAATAAATGGTGCAGAATATTAATGAACTCTTCTGTTTTTTTACGTTTCCTTGTTAACTCCAGATCACGCTGCCTATGCGAGTCTTCAAGCTGATGGGCGTGGAAACGATGATCCTGACAAACGCAGCGGGAGGCCTCAACCAGGACTACAAAGTGGGTGACGTCATGATCATTAAAGACCACATCAACATGCCCGGGTTTGGTGGGATCAACCCGCTGGCTGGACCCAACGAGGACAGGTGGGTGCAGGAAGAGCAGTGGATTTCTGCCTTTCTGTGATTTCAGAAAGATGGTGCAGAGGAGAAAGTGACGTAAAACTTCCCCATCCATCATTAAGATGTGTTTCTGTAATCTAGTTCAGCGACAGCACCCACACTGAAACCATTAACACATCCTTAGTAAATGCCTCACTCCGGTGCTCCATGACAACACCGGAGCATGAGACACTGTAATGTAAAAGTGATTTTTTTTTTTTTTTTTGACTGGATTATAAATTTTTAATTCAAGATATAAAATATTTGTAAGTGCAAAATTATTTTTTTTACTTTATAATTAGTAAACAAATGATTCAGCGTGTCCAAGTTTTCTCCTCCAGCATATTTCCTTCTGGAAAATATGCAGTTATGCAGCTTCCCACCACCACCAAAAGCCTATCTGAAGTCACAGGCAACAAAAATGTTATTGTTTCCAGTAAAGTTGTTCCAATACCAATACCAGTATCAGAAATGCCTCTGATAGGCTACCGCCCCGAATTCTGGTATCAGCGAGTGCTGGAGTTCAGGCTCCAATTCAATACCAAATACAGTAATTTATGAAAATAAGTATATTTACTGATTAGCTCTATTATTTCTGACACAGTTCTTCTTCATTGTTCTTAAAACAGTTACACTGTGCCGCTGATAGTAATGATGTCAGTAGTGTGGCGATATTTCACACTGGATTCACAACCAGCAAGACAGCATTTGAAGATAATGGCTTCAGTTTGCTGGATTCATTCACGTTTTACAAAGAGCTTAACCTGAGCCAGGCCTTTTATATTGTATTATGACATTTGTTTTATAATATAGTGGTATTGATGCTTGGGATCGGCCGATACCCATAGCACAAGTAACGGAATCGGTTTCGTGAGGAAAAAAAATGGTATTGGAACACCTCTGGTTTCCAGAAGCTTTACGCGACATGTTTTTGCTTCAGAGCAGAACTACAGGTTCAGGGAACTCTTTGTGCAAAGTGCCAGTTCTTAGCAGGAACACAGGGTCACAAATTAATGGGCTCACCTGTAAGTTAGCTTAGAGGCATTAGAACCAGAGACGGGGAGGTTTACATCTGTTCCCATCATCATGTGGTTTTTGTCCTGACTGCAGGTTCGGCGTCCGGTTTCCCTGCATGTCGGACGCCTACGACCGGGAGCTGCGGCAGCTGGGGCACGACGTGGCGGCAGAGCTGGGCTACAGCGACTTCATGAGGGAAGGCGTGTACTGCGTCCTCGGCGGCCCGTCGTTCGAAACGATCGCTGAGTGCCGCATGCTGCACAGTTTAGGCGCTGATGCTGTTGGTAAGAGTCACTGTAACACACATGATGGTGGAACCATGGCTTTAGAGCAAAGCAAATTAACTTTACCTTAATCAGCACCGCTTACCAAAGTCTAACGTTAAAATTCTCACAATTTATGTTGAAAATGTCACCGTTTGTATCTAGGTTGCCACAGAGTTACGGAGCATAAACATGAGATCCAAAGCAGTCCGATTGATTAACACATTGAAGGAAGTTAGTCACAGGGCTTCCCATGACAAATATCTGAACCAACCTTCAGCGTTTGTTTTGTAACCTGTCCGGATATAATCATGTTTACGAAACAGATGAAGTCACCAGATTTCTGCATGTATTCCAACACGATGATGAGAAAACAGAAATAAGATCTGAGCTGTGGGAAATTACAGTAACAGTAAATTTACAGCATTAAGCAACTTACCTTGATAATTATAGATATTTATCAAGAACTACTGTTAGGCAACTTAGTTAATCATATATTATTACACCTAAACTTAAACTTACCTTAAAACCAACTACACTAAACTTAATCCAAATAAAGAATTTTATTAAAAACCTTTGCAGCCTTCTTCACATATTGAGAAATTTTCATCAAGCCCATTTTTGGAAATTTAGTTGAGGAATGTTTTTATAGATTTAAGGTCTTAGAGCTTGGAAGCCTCCACAGTATGACTCACCGGCAGGCAGACAAAGAAGCAGATTAGGTTGGATTTATGGGTGTGACGGCGTTCCTGTCAGTCAGACGTACAGGAGATCCACAGGGTTATTCCAAAAATGCTGCTTCTGTTTTTGCCTGGAGCTTTGAACGTTACATTATGTCCTCTCCTTTTCCAAACAACCACACACGTATCCTGATTGAAAGCTGTAAAAAGAAGCATTTAATTCTCATTTATTAGTCTGCTGCATCAACTTATTATTGTTACCATTTGTAGCACTTCTCAGTCATTTCACTCAGGAATTTTCCAGAAGACAGATGCTGGTTAGTCACGGAGGGAATGAGGAGCTGAGCTGTTAAAATCGAGGGAACTAAATGAATAACAACTTTAAACTGATATATTATAATATAACTCTGCCCGGAGTGCATGAGCAGTTATTTAGTTTATCCGATTCTTCCTCTGCAGGGATGAGTACAGTCCACGAGGTGATCGTTGCTCGTCACGCGGGGATGCGCTGCTTCGCCCTGTCTCTGATCAGCAACCGGGCTGTGATGGACTACGACAGCCAGGAGAGGGCAAACCACGAAGAAGTCCTGGAGACGGGAAGGCTGAGGGCCCAGCAGCTGGAAAAGCTGGTTTCCAGCATGGTGGCTCGGCTCGACAACGACAACAACAACTCCTTCTGATCCCGGGTCAGCTGACCTGCCTCCTCTCTGCAGCGCTGCAGGAGCTTATAATGCGCTTTTCCATGAAACAAAGTTGCAGAAGAACCCTGAAACGCCAGGCTGGAGCTCAGGCTTGATGAAGTAGATGTAAAGTTAATAGCAGAAGCTGAAAATGATTTTTACCTGTTACCTTAAAACTAGTCTTAATACTGATCCACTTTTCTAAAAAAGCCTGTTTACATTTTTTTCTACTCACTGAGATGTTTTAGATATTTTAAGAAGAAGATCCTGCTGTATCCAGCTGATGTGTTTCAGTGAAACTGCATCGTTGCTCAGTTTTAACTTGACTGTCAAAATATTTATTCATTTTTTTCACATTCCCCGATGTCAATCCAAAACAGTGGATATCTGCTTTAATTTTAAATGGACCAACTCTTTGTGCGTGTCTGTATGAGATGTTGACAGATGAGGTGTAAAATATTCTAAAATATTTATATTTTAGAATATTTATATATTATTAATATTTATATTTGTATTTAAATTGTGTTCTCAATTTGTTTTTAAATATTTACTTTCTTGAAAAAGGGAAGATCCTGCATAGGATACAGCATGTTAGTTAATCTAAATGTTTCCTTACAGTGTTTCCTGACAGGCTGGGTAGTCATCTGTGCTTGTTTGGATTTTAGTAGAAAACCGATCAAACAGTGGATTCAATTTTACAATAAATAACAACCTGGAGTTATAGTGTTTTTTTACTATGTGTAACACTAAAAGGTTGAATTTCTGCACTCGTGGTTAATTTTATATTTTTCAAGACACCTACAGTTGTTTTACTCATTAAAATGGTCAAAATATTCAAATTTTGACGTCCAAAGATTTCTCGACTTTTTTGTATTTTTTATTTGTAATGTCTTGTTTGAAAACCTTTTTAAATTAGAATTTTATTTTCATCTATTTTATTGCTTGGTTCAATGTGCCATTAAATCAACTATAAACTGAATAAAGAGGACCACAGTGACCCCTGACTATTCTGTTTTAAAAATTTCTACTGTAATTTTTATTTAATATTTTTTCTTTTTCTGGTGGTGGATTTATAATTATTGATGACAAATTCCAAATATTACAACCAGAACTTTAGAAATTATTGTTTTCACTTACATATTTGAAGAAATCAGATGGTAAGCAAAACAACAGTAGAACTTTGGGCTATGTTTAATAGTGAAAGTAAGAGGATTTCCACATGGAAAATGAGAGGGTAGCTCAAGGGATTGGGACAGAATGGCTGTGTAGCCATAAAAACGCTTATCAGTGAGGCAGATGGAGCTAGGAAGCATAAAGACTGGACTCGAGCAATGGAGGAAGGTCATGTGGTCTGATGAGTCCAGAGTGATGGAGCTTCAGGGTAAGAAGAAAGGAGGATGAAGTAATGCTGACTATACTGTACAAGCCTCTGGGGGCAGTCTATGATCTGGGGTTGCTGCAGTTGATCCAGCTTCAGTAATATTCTAAGATCAGCTGACTACCTGAATACACTGAATGAGCAGGTTCTTCCATTAAATGGATTTTCCTGACGGTACGGACGTATTCTAAGATGACAACACCTGGATTCATGGGGCTCAGAATGTGAAGAAGCGATTCAGGAAGCATCGTTTGGATTGGCCACCATAGATTCCAGACCTGAACCAATAAACTTTGGGATGTGTCAGAGAAGGCTTTGCACTGTTGTCAGGTTCTCCCATAATCAATACAAGATGCTGGTGAAAATTGAATGCAAAACTGGATGGAAATAAATGTTGGGACATTGCAGAAGCGTATTGAAAAAAATGCTGCTGTCAGTCTAATGAAATGTTGATGTGTGGCCTTTTTTCTGTGTATATTTGGCTGATGCAGTGGAAACAAAGCATACTAAATTATTCTATTTTTTCCTTTTTTAAATTATGTGGGATTTCTTAGTATTTGGTTAGAAAGAAACTAGACAACCAAGCACTTAAAATAGGAGCCCCTTCTATATTTTGACCAATTTGATCTGAATTATGTTCCTTATATTATATTCACATATGATAAATGTCCTTTATCTACACTGATATCAAAACAGAAATTAATGAAATGGGCTATAATTGTACAGGTACCAATATATGTGGCTTTAAAAGTAGATCCAGTCATTTAAAATTCAGCCAAAACAACATAAACACAGACGTCCCTGCAGCCATGTTTACTTTCCGTTCCTGTTAATGACTAGCTGTCTAGCTATTCCTACTTTTTCTCACTCAAATAAATCTGCTGCCACTTCTCCCATTCCTCCCTCCTACACATAGATAAAAATTTCCATGACGATAAGGGTTTTCTATTTATCCCCATACAAGGTCGTGAGAATTTAAAGCGCTGTCTGTTGCAATCAGAGAAGGTCCAGGTGTCTGCAAAGAAAGCACAAGGTCACTGTATTTCAAGGCCGTGGCTCTCAACACTGTCCGGAAACACTGACATCCTTGGGCTCTGCTTGTTCCATTAATTACACTATGTTCACATAAACCTAACTTTATGTTGGGTAAATAACAATCAACAAAAGATGGGGATTGTATTTCTTTGAGAATTTTTAAATTAGTTTAACTTGTTTTTGTTTTCACATAAGTCTTTAAAAGGACATTCAAATCCAATATTTGACTGAATTTGCATGCAATCTTATGTAAATAACAATTAGAGCCTCTATTTCTTTTCATTTTTAATTTTTTAATCTATTCAATTTATCGTCTGAAACCCTTTCAAGTTGAAAAGGTTGCTGTGATTTGGATGAAAGGACATGTTATGAACCAAAACAGGGTAGCATTAGTGGATAAGTGACTGGTACAAGTTTACAAGTTCCTTTGGGATTAATAAAATCTATCTATCTATCTGAATTTTTTTAAAATGCCAGTCCAAGGAGACAAAAAAGTCATTGTTCCTTGTTCCTCTGCCAACTTCAGCTGCTGGTGTGCAAACAAATGTCAGGGCAGTGAAATTTACAACCAGTTTAATGTCTGCAGAAAGGAAGTGCTGTCGATGCCAAGTATTTGAGAACAAAGTGTTTCAGAGCAGTTTGTTCTTCCACCTCAGCAAACTAAGAAAAAAGATATAGCCACAGTAACACACCAGGGAAAATTATTTTAAAATGTCCAGAGCCTCCAATATACTCACAACCTTTCTATATTTAGTATCTAGAGCCTCATTATTCACAACAGGCCAAGTTTATTCTGTTTTTAATCCTTGGTTAGCATGCTAATGTTAGGCATGCAAATGAGGCTGGAATCTATTCATGGGTGAGGTGGAACATTTGAAGAACTTAGCAGAGCCATTATGGGACTGATTCAGGAGTCATTTTCTAAAATAGTAGCTATATCTGTCTGGATGAAATGACCAGCTGGAACTCTACACAGAAAAATCCACCAAGTAAAGACGATATGATGCTACAAGAAGCAGAAAAGCCTGAGAAAACAGGAATCCATTAAGCATGTTTTCTCAACAAAGTTGTGTTTTTACTAATAGCTGTTATCGTAGGAAGCTGCTGTCAAACCACTAAAATTTACAGTAAAGTGGTAATGATTGTTTCCTGTGATAAATTCAAACATAATTAGATGAAGGTTTAGTTTTTTTTTTACAGAAAGGATGAGCTGCGCTGCCCTCTGCTGCCTTTTGATCTCAACTACACGCTTAAATAAAAGGGAAGATTCTTTTATGCTTCTCACTACAAACACATGGGGATATCTACGAATCTTCACAGCCATTAATTTTTAAGAATTAAAAACAAATTAATCAAGTAAAGGAAAAACTGAACTTTTTCTTTGAAAAAAGAGGAGATCAAGAACAGACTCGTCATCTCTGCCGTGATGTCTGCTTCTTTGCTGTTTATCATAAAACTCTGAAGTTTATCACAACTTTAAATCTCATAAATCTAGTATTCAATTGGATTAAATATAAACATTTGCAATTTTCCTGCAGCTTTTTTGATTTAGTTGTAAAAAAAAAAGGACAGACCCATGCTGTAGCACAGAGAAATAAACCAATAAGTCAAAGACATAATCTCAATAAATTAACAAAACAATTTAAAACTCACTTATTAGAGTTCAGGATTAAATGTTTTTTAAAGCTTGAAAAGTAAGCATACCCTCAGGTAAAGCTTATAAGGAAAATATTTTACCCAAACACCAGAAACACTAGTGATACCCACAGTCATCTCTTTCATATAGAAACAGTAAAAATGCTCTTCTGGTGACTTACAAACATGTTTTTAATGCAAAACATAAAGGGATTTTGGGGAGAATTCTCCCAGAAACGTACACAGAGCAACATCTGGGCAGGTTGTTACCATTACGCCGACATGAAAACACGAACCTGAGAGGAGAGGATCGGACAAGACAACCCGCTTGTATCTGTCCACGGCTGAGCTGATGGGGTTGCAGTTTGAGGAGAATCCAGTGTAAGCAAAAAGAAGCTGAAGGGTTTTCTTTCAAGACGCAACACTAGATCTTTTCTCCTTTAACCTTTTTTTTTTTTTCTTTTGGATTTCTAGCTTTGGAAAAGTCTCACAAATACTAACTTTGTGTGAACGAGGATGCAGTTCGATTCCACATTTTTAAAAGACAATTTAATTTTTAAAAACAAGCGACCGAGTTCAAATTCCATCCAGATGGATTTTGCATAGTAAAATATGCATTAATGTACAAAGTCAGTCACGTAGTTAAAAACCAAGAGGAGCTGCCGTGGGATAGCGTTTTTTTTGGTTTGGCGTCCTGTCGCATGCGTCCGCCTCAGCTGTACGTGTGAATGATCCTGTGCCGCTTCAGGTGGTGCATCAAGATGAAGGTCTTCCCGCACTGCGAGCAGCTGTAGGGCCGCTCACCGCTGTGCGTGCGCTGGTGCACCCTCAGGCTGCTCTGCTGCGTGAACCTCTTCCCGCACTGTCCGCAGCCGTACGGCTTCTCCCCCGTGTGCGTGCGGTGGTGTATGCTGAGGTGGGACGAGCACTGGAAGCTCTTCCCGCACACCGAGCACCAGAACGCCCGCTTCCTCTTGTGGCTCTGCTGGTGCAGCTTGAACTGGTGCAGGCGGTTGAAGGACTTGCCGCACTGGGAGCAGGCGTAGCCCCGAGCCACGCCGGGTAAGGGTTTGCTGGGGGTGTGAGGGTAGAAGCCGCTCTGTGGGAAACTGTTGTGCGAGTGAGTTAAAACCGAGCGATCCCCGGGGACCGTCTCCCTCTCGGGTTCTTCGTCCGGCGACATCAGCTGAGCGGCATGCGACGCGTTCCTCTGCTGGAAAATCTGCTCCTTCTGCTTCTCTTGCTGCGACAGAGCGGCGTTTAGTCTGGGCTGGAAGCTGGACAGCTGTGCCGCGTCTTTCGGATACTCCCCGCTGTAAATCCCATTGCACAGCCGCTGAGAGGACGGCTGCTGGACGCTGGGCGACTTGCCAGTGTTGGAAACAACATTTGCTTCTGAATGCTCAGAGAATGTGCTGGAATACTCCTCCACTACACTGGAGAAGTCCGGAAAACCAGCGTCAATGTCGTTCCCTTCGATTATGGATGACCAGAGCTGGGTCTCTCGTTCATCCAGGGAAAAGTCAGCGGCGGCTGGAGTTTGTTTCCCAACGATGTGCTGACATCCATCCTGACTGAACGCCAGCCGGTCCTCCTCCTTCTCTGTTTTTACCGTGAACTGAAGGCCGTTGATGTCCGCCACATGCTGACCAGAGTCAAACGAGTCATTGAACTCTGAGGATTTCTGTCTGGCAACCTCTGAATGGGTTAACTGCTGGTTCTCATTTGGGTATTGTACAACCGGACCTGCAACGACATGAGCAACAGTTTTTAACCTCTTTTTTTTCCAAACATATTCTGCCTCCTGTCAAAAAAGACATACCCAAAATAAATTAAACCCATTTTACTGTATGTATAGCTGAGATGTGTGTTTCAGTTATACTTTGTTGTTTGCTACTGTTTGGCTGCTAGTTTTGCAGAGTTTTTGTCCCACAGTGATGCGACAGACATCTTTGTAATCTCTTATAGTCTCTTCTTTCATGTGACACATTTGCTGTTTTACAAAAGTAAAATGCCAAAATAAGAAAAATGAGGAAACAAAGAAGCCTTCTGAGAGAAAAAAAATCATTTATTATAAAAGGCTGCAAATAGGACAGTTTTTAACCCTGATTTAAAGTTGCTGTGAGTTTAAGCAGACCTGCAGCTTTCTGAAACTTTGTTCCACATGTGAGGAGCATAAAAGCTGAACGCTGCCTCTCAGTGTTTAGTTCTGACTCTGGAAGTGATGGTAGATCTGACCCTGATGACCTTAGGGATCTGTTTGGCTCATAACAAACCAGAAGTTCCTACATTTATTTTGGCCCTAAAACATTTAGAGCTTTGTAAACTAACAGCATGATTTTGAAGTCGATTCTTTGACAAACAGGAAGCCAGTGTAAAACATATAACAGTGAGTTTCAACTAAGAAATAATTTTTGGAGAATTAATTTTTGCATTAACAACTCACCAGTGGAGGCAGTGGAATCACTCAGCCATAACGCCTGATCGGGACTCTCCTCTTTGATTGTGAAGGAAACATTGGCACTTTCAATCTCAGGAAACTGTATAAAATAAACACATCAATTAAAACAGGTTAATAATTTCTCATTTTCAGTTAATTAATTCATATGGCAACCTTAGTAAAGTTGCTCTCTTTCTCTGCTAGTGAACCCATCCATCCAAAAACATTATTAGCAAACCAAAAAACTAACACAAATACAAGCATTTTTTATAATGGAAATATAGCACACCTTAATATCTCCTGTTGGATGTGGTAAGTTGTTCCCTAAAGCAGTTCCCCGATCCATGTAGTTTTCTGGAAGCAGATAGATAATTGATAGATTTTTAAAAGCTCAACCAAGAGCAGGCTGAAATTATTTATTAATTATTCATTCATTTGCACTGATTTCATTAAAATGAGCAGCATTCTGAAAGTAGCCACATTTTACGAATTTTCTTGCCATTTTTCCATAAAACAACCAAAAGATTGTCTAACATTAAGATTAGCTGCACATTAATTGAAGGTTTGATTCATTTTCCTGATGAATAAGATGCAACATCTCACCGTATCCTCGCTGCAGCTGAGCACTTTTGTTCTCCATCATCAGCAGTTTCCTCTTCAGCATCTCATTCTCGCTTTGCTTTCGGGATATTTCAAGATGTAAAAACGCACATTTGTCATCGACCAGTTTGGAGATTTCAGCCACAGCTGCTTTCACCAGAACCTCCATTATTGAGGATAATTGTGTTTGGAAGGGAACGCACGTCGCCATGTTCATAAATTTAAAGTAAAGTGCGAAGAAAAAGGTACAAATCGGAGTAATCTTTCCTAAAATATATTTTTATAAAAAGCGGGAAAAAAAGAAACGACGCAGTGTACTTTTTTTTTTACATCCCTGTTTCTGGTAGCTAGCTGGAAGCTTTCTTCCGTGTGGCGAATGACGCTACCGTAAATACAAAAACAGCAGCGCAGTGAAATTACAGGTGAGGAGACTGTTTTACATCCTGTGTAGAAACAAATTATTAAATATACTTTGTTGTAGCAGCAGCCTATTTTCGGTGGACTAGTTAAGCTTGCCAAATTAGACTTAAATATATTAGGCCTAAATACAGTTAACCTCCCCACAACTGAGTGTTGGCTTTCCATCTGGAGCACTGACCTGATTTCGACCCAGATGTGAGTTTCAGCTACAGACTCAAGCCAATTCCGGCCCAAGTTTTTATATCATGAATTCTTCTGGCCTACTGAATTTAAGTTAATAGACTAATCATGGATGGACCTACAATGTCCATACAATATAAAAGTAGACCTGAATTAATGATGAAGAAAGATGTTTAAGGAATAACATCAACCGATGACACCGGCTGATTTTAAAAGATTTGTTATGTATCTAAAGTGTTTGTCTGGACATATGTGAAAAGTTATATATATATATATATAATATATATA
>JAVQJG010224448.1:0-11500 GCA_036024015.1 Craterocephalus amniculus
TATAGTGCACTATGTAGTGGATGAAACTGACCACCGGAGAATTCGAACAACACTAAAAATGGCGAACACCAGATGTAGTGCACTACATCCGTGATAGGGGGCGATTTCGAACACAGCTAAGATTGATGCTGATGACATGAGATGATCATCATGACAACATAACAAACACACCAGCAATGATATAACTCATGTCTTTAATGGAGAATATTAAGTGCTTTAGATGTCCTTATATTGATCAGCTTAAAGACTATAATGTTGTTTTTTGGCATATAGATGTTAATGTTATTGTGATTTACAAGGTGATAGACTCACAGAATGAATTATTCAACCCACATTTATAATTTATGTTCAGTGGTGTAGTGTTGTTGTTGGAGCTGCCTTGATCCAAATGTATCTTTAGAAGCGGCATCTGGTGGCACACTGCAGCAAAATCATTGAGTTAGTCCAAAAACGCAGATTTGTTTTTTTTATTTTTTTGTTTGCATCCAATTATTGAAACATCATCTTCCACCTCTGCCCAGTAGCAGATGAGTCGGGGACTTCTTCCTCACCGATGGCTCATCATTCATTCATTCATTCAACTTCTTATGTCAGCGTCTAAAGACTGGCGGGGCGGAGGAAGACAAACGTCTCTGTGTTTTACAGTTTTCACTTGACTGAGAGGAGAAGTACTGTCAGTGGAAAGCGAACATGCCAGATGTCATATGGACGGGTTATGGTAACCTCTCAGAGAGCCATGAGAAATTTCCATCTGCTTTGCAGGGGGACAGCGGAGGGACTGTGCTCTGACAATAAGAGTGATTGAAGCGGGCTCAGTGAGTTTGTGCTTATCTTCCCCCAGGATCTCATGGCTCTGTTATCTCCAGACCCCTGACATCTGTGACACACAGCAGAACCCCGGAGTATAGTCTGAAACCGATTGCGTCTTTGTTCTGTTGTAAAAACAGGTAGCAGGAGGTGTTTGTATGTGAACACAGATGCCTTTTTGCACTAAGGTCACATTTGATTCTCAAGTGTTTTCAGTTTTATGGAGACTTATTTGGCCGCTACAGTGAGAAAACTGCACCATATTCCCTGCTTTACTAAATAGTTTTGCTGAATTTATCAGTTTTATAGTTATTATTATTATATTATTGATCAACTTAATCCATAAGATTTAGACAAGGGCACGGCAGCAGGCCGTAAGCCACCGATAAATGGATCATGTTTTTTGCTTCCTCCTTTGCCTGTTTTTGAATGTTTGTGTTTCCATGTTGGGGTGTGTGTATGTGTGTGCGTGTGTGTCAGCAGATCTGTGCTTTTGAAGGCTGAACACTGCAATCAGCCACAGTACTGGGCGTCATTCAGGCCTCGGCAGGGGGGCCAGTACTCAGAGGCCATCAGATGCTAAACGAGCGACCGTCTCAGCGGTCTGGATGTACAGTAGCTGTTGGTTTCTTTTTTTCTTTTTACTAATAATGCCTGGTTTGTTAGAAATCTTAGCCAAAATGAGACTGATTCATGCTGTTTTTTTTTATTTTTTAAATTTGGGTTAGTGAAGTGTTTGCATGAGAAATAATGACATTGCTTTCTTGTCTTTGGTCTCGCCTATAAAGGAAATTCACTGATGTATAGATTATTTATTAATATTTATTTTAAACCTCTACATAGTGGTTTACTTCAAGCTTTGCAAGATGCTTTTTCATTTTCAACCAATAAATCTAAAAGGTTAGTAAAGCCTTTTGAATGGTTCTTTATATTCTTAGAGCTCGCAGCATACGGTGGTATTTAGATACAACATGGATCCTGTCGCACGTCACTGCTGTCTTGGTATCTGTTGTATTCCCTCTGAAGGCCGTTGGTGTTTGGTTTACACAGTCATGTGGCCATACTCACAATCTATCTGTTCAGCCTTGTCGCTGCTTACATTTCTTAAATAATTCTCCATACGATGAAGCATTTGCAAATGGACGTTTATGTGAAACCATTAGCTCTACCACCTGACTCAGATGAAACACCAGATTTAATGCTGGGTATACTGTTTTACTTTCCACCCAGAGATTTCAAAATTGGCAAAATATGTGTGCATATTCTAGTTTTCTGTTTATGGGGTTGTAAAGCTGTTTAAGCAGGCAGAGAAAAAGGTGGAAAACCTGACTTTAACAGAAAGACGGTAAATTTTTCCTTAATGAGCGGAGCTCTGAATCTGAGCCAGCAGAGGAGATTCTGACTGAAAAATGATGCATTTTTTGGCTCTAAAAAGACCTTGGAAGTCATTAAATATTTTTTCTCCTGCATCCATGAGCAGTGGTCGTGGTTATAGAGGGCTTTTTGTATCATTTAGTAGGCTTTTGGGAGAGGCTACACACACAAGCCAAAAGTGGGATTGTTGGGACTTTTCATGGAGTTTCAGTAACAACATCTGTACTGCATGCTCTGGTTTCAGAATGGTTTCATGCATGTTGGAATAATTTAACAGCGATAATGAACCACTTGAAAAAGAAGAAGGGACATTTCCATGCTGTTCATATTGTTATGCTGGACTGAGGTGACCCATGAGTAAAGGTTTCAGCTGAATGGCAGTGAAGCAGCAGCAGCCTCTCTGCTGTCAGGCTGCCAGGCAGGACACACTGCCCGCCCTTTCTCCATGAAGTCATTTAGCTGTGAGACTCAGTCGGACATGAAGCTGTGTTCTCCTCCAGTCTAAAAAGCGTGGATAAAAAGGGTCTGTGTGAAGCACACGCCGCTGCTGATGGTGTGTACGATCCAAATATAAACTCCCCTGTGTGTACGATGCAAGAGTGTTTTACATTCCTGCAGAGTTGTGGTTTGATTTCATGCTTTTGAGAAAATGTCAGTGAAACATGGGAGCAGATGTGGTGTGAGGCAGTGAAAAAGACGTCCAGGCTCACGGAGAAAGTGGCGAGGCTCATTTAGTTACAGGTTATAGCTCTGGTTTTATGGCCTGAAAAATGAGTTTTGAGTACATAATCGCAGTTGTGATGTAGATGAATCGGGACTTATGGTGTGTTTTATGTTTTGTTTTCTTTGCCCTTTAGTTGAGAACGAAAGCCACTGCGACTTCGTCAAACTCCGAGAGATGTTGATCCGAGTCAACATGGAGGACCTGAGGGAGCAGACGCACGCCCGTCACTACGAGCTGTACAGACGCTGCAAGCTGGAAGAGATGGGCTTCAAAGATACAGACCCTGATAGTCAGCCATTCAGGTAAATGCTGTGTGTGTGTGTGTGTGTGAAGAGACATGCACACAAGCACGAAAAAATCCGACAAACCGCAGAGTTACTCAACTCTTGAGATCACCGACAGTTTCTATTCTTTAGGAACAATCTAATATGTTTGTTTTCACTTTTCATTTCTCCCCTGCAGCCTCCAGGAGACATACGAGGCAAAGAGGAAAGAGTTTTTAGGGGACCTGCAGCGTAAAGAGGAGGAAATGCGGCAGATGTTTGTGAACAAAGTCAAAGAAACTGAAGCAGAACTTAAAGAAAAGGAGAGAGAGGTCAGTCTCGGCGCGTTTGTCCATAAACACGGTGTTGCTGGCTGATATGTTTCATGCAGCTTCTTGTAAAGCTTGTTGGCAGCTGCAGCAGTACAGTAGGTCAGAACTACAGAAGGTCTCTTGTCTGTTCTCCAGCTCTCCGCTAGGTTTGTCAAATTTGGCTCGGTAGATTTGTAATGCTGGAGCAGAAACGGATGGAGAGAGAAACGGCGTTAAAAAGCAGCGACGTAGCCTCAGCTCTTCTCAGGTGGAGCAGCTCTCCATCCGCTCTGGTCGACTTGGAGTTACATTTCTTTTCTTTCATCTCTGGCTGTGTTAACGCTAACATGCACTGTGTACAGCGCCACAATTTACACACAATCTACACATGATCATGAGTAGTCAGCTTATGCGAAATATTGGGGTAAACCAATGTGAATATTTCACATTTGGGAAATTTCAGTAATTTATTTAAACATCTAATTTCAGTTTTATTTAATCCCAGCTTACCTTCATGCACGTGGGGGAAGTTGTTGCAGCTTTTTAAAGATGAGTTGATGTTTTTAGGATTGAGAGCTGGTTTGGCTAAAGATGCTGCTTTAGGAACAGGCTGCCATAACCACTGAGCCAGAAACAGTTTCAGTGTAAAAGACTAAAGCCAAGCAGAAGATGGATAAATGGATGGATGCAGCTCAATTCAGTCCAGTTTAATCCAGTTCATCGTAAGCTAGGTGCACGTCGCTACAACCACATAGCCTCTAACTTCATGCAAGCCACAGCTTGTGTTTGTAAATTCATCAGCTGCTTGTTATGATGCAGTGAAAAAGGGGATGATTTTGTTCAGATGTTTTATAAACAGTTTTAACAGTTTTTATGGTAATGTTAGTCAGAGGTTTATTTCTCACTAAATTAACATTCTGCCCATGTTTAGCTTTTTCTCATGTTGCAGACAAATGAATAGAAGTGGATCTAAATATGACACTTTTCCAAAACGCAGTCAAATGAGCTCAGGTTGAGAAGAAACTGAAGTCTGTATGATGTTATTTAAAATAATCTGACGCCTTTTTAGCTGCTTTAGTTCTTGGAAAACCTTTGGTTATGTTTTCTGTTGTCACTTCCTGCAGTGAGTAATGCAGCAGCTGTGATGAGAGCAGAAATGTAGGTTTGGAAACATCAACAGTAACCCAAACATCTGAAGAACACAGCAGGAGAAATTCTGTAACTTTTCTGCTGCTTCATTGCTCTCTTCCTGCATATTAGCCACAGTTTTAACATCGGTTTCTTCTGATTGTTGCCATCTAATTTGATCCTTGTGTCCTCTGATCATCTCCCTCCTGTCCGTCCATCGCCTCCTCAGCTTCACGACAAGTTTGAGCAGCTGAAGCGGATGCACCAGGAGGAGAAGAGGAAGGTGGAGGAGAAGCGGAGAGACCTGGAGGAGGAGATGAACGCCTTCAACAGGAAGAAGGTGGCAGCCGAGACGCTGTCCTTATCTCAGCCGCTCAAGAAAGACAAGGACAAGAAAAAGTAAGGCAGTCTCTCCTCCCCGTCCATCCCCCAGCTCAGTCTTTCCACTCTGCTTTTTTCTAACCGCACGCCTTTCTTTAACCCCTTTTCCTCCCATTGTGTGCCTTCAGGCTTGAAAAGATGTCTTGGCTGTTTTTTAATAAATAAGCCATTTACTTGTACTCAGGAGGCGGGCGCTCGGCCACGTCCGCCGGTCAAGTGTCTCATTAATGAGCTTTGAAGGGAGTGTGCTGCACTCTGGTTAACTTATCTCCAACATGCAAGCTTTTCTGAGGACCTGGCATTTGTGAAGGAAACTTCCTCCCTTTTTGTCCTGCCCTAGCTCCACATTTCCTGTGCTTTCACTCTTTCCCTTTAGCGCGCTCTAATTATTCAGTTTACTCAGGGACGAGGCGATGAACTCGCTCTCTGAGGCAGCGAAAAGCTTTTAAACTGGTGGCGCTGCTCAGAAAGGCCAAACTCGTCTAAATGAAGAATCAGGATGACGTTCTATGCAGAGGGACAGATTTTATACGTCGTATTAAGTTGTATAGTTTCTTTTTATTTCTGCTTGATGATGCGATGGTAGTTGCTTTCATGTAAAATTCAGGATTAAAATATGAAGATATACGCACAGTTGGATAGATCTGCAACCGATGACGGGAGAAATCTGATGAGTCTGACTGTCCAGTGGTGAGTGGGCTGCACTGCAGAGTGGTGTGGAGCGTTCATTCTTGTGATTCGCCGGGACAAAGCCCAGATGAAATCCGGCCACGCCAGATACAGTGTGTGACAGAGAGTAAAACGTGAGCTCTCTGACTCATCTGCCTTCCACATTTGTGTTTGAGGAGCCTTGAAATCCTCGTGTATGCAGACAAACCTGTTGGCTTTTGATCGGAGGTTTTTCTGATTGCCTCCCTCTGAGGTAAAGTCAGCTCTACTGTCCGTTCACCAGAGAGAAATAATGCAGGTTTTAAGTCTGTAGCAGGTTAATTGTTTATTCAGAATGACTGAGGTAGAACTAATGGCTGCCTGAGAGTTGTAAGTGTTGCTGAAAGAGCAGGTTTGTGGCTCCATCTTGTGGCTGTTTGCCTACATTGCTGTGAGAAACTGACCTTCCATTTTGTGAATGTTGAAGCAGCGTTTCCCAACCCTGGTCCTTAAGACCCGCTACCCTATACACATGAGATTTTTCCCTGCTGCATCCCATCCGATTCAGATGAACTCTGCACACGTCTGCTATCTACCCGTTCATTTCAGTGAAGAGAGTTAAAGCTCCTCCTCACTTTGGTCTTTATGCGACCGTTTCACACTCGAAGGTTTATCGGAGCGCAGACCATAGATTAGCACTAACTTTACTACCACTGTACTCTCTTTGCTTCAATGTTTGTAGAGTTTAAGTCTTTATTTTACTGTTTCAGTGATTTGTTGTTCATCATTTCGATTTATTTTTGTTCATTTTTTCCCATTGTTTTTCAGTTAATTTATGGGCGCAGCACACCCATGACCCCGGATTTGTCCTTCATCACCATTGCAACGACAACATCTGGTTATTTTTTCTGTTTTGTTATTTTTGTTTTTTTGTTTTTTGACATTCCATCATAACATTGCGCACATGGACCAAAGACACTGAGGATGGTGTTGATGGTGAAGCCACAGGAGAGGAAAGATGGTGAGATAATGTGGAGAAACATTCACTTTCCACCGGTGGCCATCTCATTCAAGTCAGGATCTTTCTTTCTATGTTGTTTTGGACACATTTCTACATAAATAAATATATGTATGTATGCATTTTGTTTTCCAAGTTTTGATTTAAACATTTTTTTTTCTCTTCTTTGTGTTTTTGTTATTAACGATGCACACAGATGAAACGTTAAGAACCCTTCAAACATTTTGACCTCTTGGTACTTCAGTGTAACACCTGGGCAAAGTATATATTTTAAAAAATGTATGATGTACTCAGTTTTGTTTTTTATAGGACTGACTTTCAAGTTGAAGATATGAGTGAAATTTAGGCTCTTGTTCATTTTTCTTTTGTGAATATACAGTATGACCCATTGGAGACATTGTTCAGGTGTGATGTGTTTAACCTTTTTGTAAACACAGGAATTTATCTTAGTAGAAAAAAAATCCCTGTATAGAATGAGTCCAAGTAATACATTTGAATATTTCAAGCAATAACCGAGTACCTGTACACTGCATTATCTGCATTTACAAAGGTACTGACAACCTAAAATGTAGTCCTACGTCTTTAAACCCTATGCAATATTCTGGTGCTGTAACTCAGTGTATATGAATATTTTTATAGAGCTTCTTAAGCTTAATATGCAAAATGTACTAGATTTTAACTATATTATTGTAATAAGCCCATATGACGGTGAAACATGTCTGTAATAGATTTAACATTATTGTAAGCCATGATGTGTTATGACAATGGACTCTTTAAACACGAAGCCAGTAAACAGGATTCAGGAAGACATTGAGCCTCAGCTCGCCGGAGAGGAGTTTACCCTCAGACATGCAGAAGAGAGCAGCTGTATTTTCTGTCTGTTGTTGCAAATAAATGTAAACCCCCTCCCCGACTCTTGCTCTGCCATGATTTGTTTGTCTGTATTTACCCCAGAGGGAGATGATGATGCAACTCAAGCAGGTGGAGACACAAAGATGTGCACACTCAGGCGCTGGCTGCGTCTTCTGGAAGCCAAACGGCAGCGTTTCCTGTTTAGTGGTTTCTAACTGAAGATGTGTGTGATGTTTGTTAGCATGCCGGTTTTCTACTGTCGGTTGTTTGTGTGTTTGTTTGTGTGTGTGTGTGTGTGTGTGTGTAAAAAATGCTGGAAAGATTTGATCTGGGCAAGCTTGTGAACGCAGGTTGCATTACATTTTTTACTTGTAGAAGTATTTGTATAAAGAAAAGACAGCAGACCGATAAAAATGGAACCACTGATTCAGCCTCTTAAAGAAACTCAAAAAGTGCTTGGCTGGTAAATGGAAAAGTAATTTGTATTTAACGATCCAATCAGCTGGTCCAGTCCAATGTTGACTGATCCTGATATCATTTTCAGAAAGGTTTGATATTCTGAAATAAAATGTCATCGGTGTTGATAGTAACTACTTTTTACTTAAATTAGATCAGAGTCTGAAGTGACGTAGCGTTGTTACACCTTGTTGCATCTGTTTGCTGATGGAAGCAGAGATCATCATTTCTAAACGTTTGCATGACGGTGTCGGAGTTCTGAGCGCCACCCTGCAGATTTCCTCATGGATCCGGGTTTACGTTACCTGCCATGTCTGAACAGATCAGATTAAGATATTACCAGATTTATCCAGATCAGGTGGCTATTCTGTCTACTGGTAGCCTGTCACACAATAAAAGTGACAAATTTTATAATTATACAGTATACTGCACTGTTTTTTATGTTCTGATCTGTGATTAACAGGTATACATCGCACCTTTTTACAGCTATAATTAATTCATCAAAGCAACCAAAATATGCAGTTTTCTGAAATTAAGTTTTTTTTATTATGAAGTATGGAACAATTGCAATGTAGATATAATCTTTATTTTGGCACACGGACAACAAAGATGACATTAGAAAGGTACCCAATGATGAGGGGAAAATCTGATGCAATATAAGGATTAGAAAGTTTACCTATTTGTTTAATTGAAGCGGGTATCTAAAGTACACATACTTGAGAATACTACTAAGTATTTGTTCTTGTTTTTCTGGAAGAAGGTGTCTATAATCATTCAGACTTGGTTTGATATTTCTCAAAGAAAATCTCATTTAATTATTTACCTCAACTACAGCATTAGATGTCCAATTATAGAAGATTCAGGTGAGCTTGTATTTTTCTGCTCTATGCAACATGTAAAATGTTCTTTTAAAGCAGTAATTGTAGTCATATTTCATCCATAACTCAGTAATAGCTGAGTTATGGATGAAACACCCCCCTTTTTTTGTAACCCCATTATGTAATTTGGCAGCACTCATCAAATTGATAAATTTATTGGTCAGTAAAACATCTGGAGCAATAATTTCTAATATTTTATCAGAAAACCTTTTAGAAACCACACCGTTTCGTTAATTATTGCATTCATTTCTCCGAGCTCTGTATGTGTGTGATCAGCTGAAAACAGACACAGGAAGTTGTGGCGCAGCCATGAACATCTTTCCTTCCTCATGGTTCCCGTAATAGGCAGCACTATTATTATTCTGTGCAGCACCTGCAGGCTCATCCAGCAGCACAGTGTGTTCAGAGCGTCCTGTCCTCTAACAGTGGCACACTGAGCCAGCAGAGCCGCGTTAATCACTCTGCTGCTCCCGCTGTTTACTGCTGTGATGCGTTCAGGGTTCGCTGCGGTTAAATTGCTCGGTGTAGTTAATCACAAGCAAAGTGCACCGTGTTGTTGAACTTAGTGGCTGAACGAACTCATAACCCTGATTAAATGGACTCGCTGGAACCGAAAGTTTCTCCTGAAGCTCATAAATTAGCTTGATAGAGTGAAAGGTCGTTCATAATTACAGAAAAGGCCTGTGGATACAGCTGTATGAAGTCTGTTTAAATATCGCTACGACACAGGAGAAGACGGAAGATGGAAGTGTTTTCTGGTTTGAAATATAAATGTAAACATGGTGATTGTTGGGAAGCACAGCTGGTGTTTGTGGACTGTCCTACTGCTCAGACCTTTGATTTTTATGCAAGAGTCATTACGGGGAAACACTTCGTGCATCCTCACTATGAAATTCTGCTTCAGAAGTTTGCTAAAAGAAAAGAAAAATCTGTTTTAGAAACAAATTAAAGTAGAAGTTTTAACTGCAATGGACCTGAACTCAGGCTGTTTGACTACTTTTGTTTCACAACTACCTTTTCAGTTTTAGAGGAGAAATTAGATTAAGTTAAATCCAATTCTGGTGGCAAATACCAGTCTGTAAAAGACAAAATTATTCTGCAAACTAAGTGGAGAGGCACAAGGGATAGAAATGTGCATAAAAGATGAAACATGTTGACCAGCAAGAGTCTGAAAAATTCCTTTAACAGAGAAGCTGCCAGAGGAGATTAAATTATCTAATCACTTCCAAAAATAGGTTTATTTAGTACAGTTTGGACTGTTTTCCCTGGTTTGTTTGGGGATATTTTCCTGTTATGTAATTCTAAGAAGGTTTATCTAAACTGCATGTTTACAAATGTTGTAAAAACAAGAATTATGAGAAGGGGTTAAAAATATGTTGCATGCTGTTGTGCAGGGATTCTTTCTGTTTGGAGTTTTTTTTAATCACAACTTTCATTTAATACCACATTCAACTCCTTACTATAATTAAAAATGGCACTAAGAATTACAGATATGCATTTTGCTGTTTAGGTGCTTCGGGATGTTTTATTTTCATCTAAACCTTGTTTGACCCCTTTATTCAAACCGCGCTCCTCGGGGCCATCCTCCTGCAGGATTTGGGGTTTTCCCTGCTGCAATATGGATCCACCAGCGTGTGAAGTTCCACAGAATGACCCTTTAATTCAGGCATCTCAAACTCTGGTCCTTAAGGGTCACCATCCTGCAGGTTCAAGAGGTTTCTGCTCATTCATTCCAATGAATATTTCCAACATCTTGTCAAGTTTCACACAATGAGCTGCTTCACACCAGCCTCAAATGTCTAAATTCTGCAGAACGTGTCCTCAAAGACCAAAATGTGATTCCCATGAACAGCTTTTAGATGGAAATTCATGGCTTTCACACACGATATAGCCGATCCACGCTTGTACTCGTACAAATTTCTCTTATCTTACACCACTATTCAAACAAACCAGACAAACCACGTCAGACTTTGGAAGTCTTCGCTTTATTCTTGTGGTTGACAAAACAAAGATATAGCTGCCCCAGAATCTGAAGGAAAACTGAAGAGTGAAATTATACAAACACATTCCTTGCTGTGCAGCTTGGTTCAGCTTATCATCATGTCAAACAAAAACAAAAAAAACTGACAGTAACCAGTTCACATTAGAGACAATATTGCTCAGTTGTCCAGTGTTTCTGGGCTTCAGCCCTCTGGACACACGCTGCTCATCGTATCGGCCAACTTTGAACGCCACATTTGGGTCATTTTACCAACGAGGCACGACAGCCAGCGCAGGGCGAGCTTTACAAAACAAAAACAAGATTATTTTATTCCAAACTAATCTCACATTTTGTGCTCTGATACAGAATGTAATTGAAGATATCGGAATTAAAATGAGGTCAATCAGGTCAGAAACTATTGTGTGATTCTACTCTAGTGTCAAACTAACCTGCCGAAAGGTGCTTGTTTGATATGTAACAGGTGCATTTAGTTAACACATAATCAAGTGAAATAAAACTTTTTTTCTGGCTTCATTAAGTTATGAAAGTAAAGCTTAAAGCAACATGTAACTACGGTAAATAAAACACTTAAATATTTAGTAAAAAAGTAAGATTAAAAAAAAAAAAAAGGCTGAAAAAAAAAAAAAAAAAAAAAGCATGTATTCATATGAAAGTGCTT
>JAVQJG010224529.1:0-55799 GCA_036024015.1 Craterocephalus amniculus
ACACACATATATATATGTACATATTTAAATAATCATTTTGTTAAAATAGTATGCATGGTCCCACAACCTTGATACAAACCATATTTTCTCTGGAAAAATTGACTAAAACAAGTATTTAAAATACACCTATAGCTACCCCAAAAATGAACTGCACTGTGAAGAATGAAGAATGATCAAATCAGCCTCAGCTTTTATAATCATGTAGTTCAAACAGAGCTGTCTAAACTTAGCTAGTTTAGTTTTTCTGAAAACTGTTTTTTTTACCAGCTGAAGTGAAAGGGTAAGACGTGCAGAGGAGAACATTTAAAAGACTTTCAAATATCTACATGAGGGAAAATGAAAGCTCCTCCAGAAAAGTATCCCTGCAATTACAGCAGCGTGTTGCAGTGATCGAAGCGATAAAGTGCACTCCAGCCTGAATACAAAGTTGGCATTCTGAACCTCAGCTCACCCCGTCTTCCTCCACCTCCAACCTAAAGCGTCTGAGCAGGAGTCCCTGGCTTCTTTCAAAGCAGAGTCCCTCAGGTCAGGCTAAAGCTAAGTACAGGAAAGAGTTGGGAAGTGCTCAGTGCAATCAAAACTTCTCATCTAATGGTGAGTCTGCTTCAGGTTTTCTTTGTGTGTGCCTTTGTCTTTTTTCTTTTCTTTCAGCCAAGACCTTGTACCAGAGGTATTTCATGCAGGCGTGTGTTGCACAGTTAGCACGTTTGATGAAAGAAAAGAGAAAACACTGCGACATGAGTGCGACATCTGTGAGGCTGTACAACACATAGAAATTTGATCTTAATAATGGGGCCATATGTATGAGTGCAAAACAAACAAAAGTGAAAGATGAAGTGAGTCTGCTCTGCTTCCACAGTAACATCATCTGTACTTTATTTGCTTTTTAAGTTGCAAAATGTAGGCCATGAACTTAATGTGCCTTATTGAGTTTTCTTTTGAAAAGAAAAGACGCAGCAGTGTTGCCTCTGAGATATGTGAGACATACTTTTAAAGTCCTGTGTCTTTTACAGAACGGATTTACTATCTTTGTGAGAACATTCCTTCCTTAAATCTTCTTGATGCCACTGTCAATAATCAGGGTTGCATGAAAACAGAAACAAAAAGGAGTAAGATGTCAACATTTCCCACTGTACAAGATGGTCTTTGAAACTTCACAGGATACTTTAAAAGCTACAAATCACACCATACATGACAATCCATTGCATATGCAGCATGCCTACATGAGCACACAAACACACGTCTTCAAGTGCATGCAGTCACAATTCACCTCCGTCTCACCCCTCTTCTCTGGGTGGGAGCCCATTTCCGTCTCCTGATATATAAATAAATAAAGGGGTATATAGTGCCCCGGGACTGGGGATGGAAAAGACTGTGTTGAAGCGAGACATAGGAAGAAAAGAACAGCGCCGGACAGACAGTGGAGAAATAAGGAGGAGGGTGAGGATGGGGGAAGTTGTAATTGTTTCCCAGCTCAGGGAAGTTCAGTCCCGATGCGACCGAGCCGACTCTCCCTACGGAGCCTACCTCCCCTTTCTCCCAGACACGAGAGGGAGGCCTCAATCAAACACATGAACCACAGAACATGACCTGGCAAGTTCAGCAGGAAAAGAAGGGAGGAGGAGAGAGTTAGTGTGAATTGATTGAATTACACACAGCTAAAAACACCATGTGTGGGGCTAAAAGTGGAGAGACTGACAGAGTGTGGTCAGTAATAATAGCTGGCACTGATTAAGACTTTTGTTTCAATTTCTTATTTAGAATTAAAGCTAATATTAAAGGACCAGTATCAGAGACATTACATAAATATGAATATGCGAAATAGATAGACTGTCTTAGAAACAGAAAATTAAAGGGGACAAGTAAGGTTAATCAAGTTTGTTTTGTTTTGTGCCAATCTAATGAAGGGTGAGGAAATATAGCGATGCCTGTTGGCAACAAGAAGAGGGGCAGAAGACAGAGATTTTGAGCAAACACATCTGCATTTGTTTTAGGGATCATGTATCTCTTCTCTTTCTCTCATCTCATCCCTTGTTTTCTCATAGGGGAGAATAATAGCTCAAAGCATCAAAAATAATTAGGCTTCCAAATTTATTCATCTAATTTTAAATGGCTGTCTGCACAGGAGCATATAGGGTTTGTCCCTAATGCTAATTCTAGCTGTAAGTGTTTACTGCAGTATCTCTCCGAGTCGTATCAGTGAAGGCACCAGACACAAACTTTACCTGCCAATCATTAACACCCCGTAAGCAGCATTAATTACATGTTGGGGGGCGGGGGGGTGGTGTTTGTGCCAATTCAAGACCTGCACATCCAAAACCATAATTTATGTTTACTAGAAATTAAGAATACTTGTTTTTGAACTCTTGGCGATTTGTGCATTAATATCATTACCAACAATGGAAGTTTAGACATTTTTTGCACTGACTTGGAGTCATTTTTTCTATAAGATTTTCAGTTTTTAATAAAGAATGACGTTCCCGGTGATGTGAGTTGAATAGTGCCATATCTGTATATGTGGGTATTAAAACTAGTTCAATGTAGTTGAAGCCTCTTAACCAAATTCAGCTCCTATTATGATTAAAAAATAACTAACATCCATAAAATAATATCATTGTGACTCTGTCTGAACCTCATCAGCCCAGGCTTAAAAGGACTAAATGTAAGATTTTGCTGAAAAATATCTTTACAATAGCCTTTTTATTTGACTGTTTATCATTTAAACATTGTTTGATGAGCCGACTGACACCTCAGCAGATCTATAAGCCTGTGTCTTATTTTCCTGACCCTGCCTTGGGTCGGAAGTTCCCATGCTGTTTCTGTGGATGTGATGTCTACGGGCCAGCTCCCGCTGCCTATAAATAAGGCAATTTCTGCCACAAAACTCTTTCATTTCACCAATGTTTTGTTCTGAATCGCTGGTCTGATCCCTCTGTGAGCTCAATGTGGCTCGGAGTTGCTTTTTGTTGTGATCTGTCATTATTTACAACCATTAACTTGAAGTGGTATGACGTCGTTGATGACCGCATTAAAGCGCCAGTAATGGCTGTAAATAAACGACAGACCGCAACAAAAAGCAATTCTGAGCCACATGGAGCTCACAGAGGGATCGGACCAGCGATTCATAACAACTTATTGGTGAAATGAGAGAGTTTTGTGGAAGACATTGCCTTATTGAGAGACTGTGCAAGGTGGCCACATTCACTCCCATTATATTGGATGTACGCTGGTCGTGTGTGGATATAAATATCTCCCAAAGGAGTTCAAGTTACACCAAAACTGTCTGGGTGAATAAATGACCGTATTTCATGCTAGAAAATAGCTCCAGGTTGTCATGCACGAGCATACTGTGGAGGATGCAGTGCCGCTAAGTGCCATAGATGGCAGTCGCTAGTTCAAAAACCTAGCGTCCCTTTAGGAATTTTTTTTTCAAGGAGGAGCAAGCTTGCCTGACTAGCTTTCACTTCACAGCTGGAATGCAAACTTTACAACAATCATCATCCGAATAATAAATAAAAAGTATAATTCTAATAAGAGACACTAAATGCATTAGAAAGAACTATTGAATGTCTCAGGTTTTAATGTAGCACAATTAAGTTGATTCTGAATGTGTCTACAGATTTTTTAATATTTTTCTATCATCATATTTTTGCAAATGCAGTCAGAAAAACTTCACTGGTGTGTATTTGAGATCAGAGTTCAAGTAAGGTTTACAGATGGATGTGTCTCAATCATACTTTTGAGCTTGTTGTGGTCGTGCGGCACAAAGCCTGGTGGACTCCCTCTGAATACTATGTTTATGTCACATAGACGCCATCAGGTTGTTGCCATGGGAACTTTGTTTCTAGTGGACTGAAAAACTCAACAGATCCAAAACCAAAATTTAAAAATTTATGAATGCGGAAAAAAAGACATCTTAATGAACTGTATACAAGGCATCATTGTAATTACCAGGTGATTGCTGGTAATACAAGTAAGGCACTGGATACACAGGGCCATTGCAGCTATCCTTCCACATTTACACTCCATCTTACTTTATTCACTTTTTATGCCAGTTTTTTTCTGATGTCAGGCTACTGCGCAAAACGTTGAAGGGTTCAATACAGCTTTGGATCCTATAATATAATCAACTGATCAATTTATTTGTAATGCACTTATACACCAGCCCTACTTAAACAAAGTTCAGTAAGCCTAAGCTATGTCAAATAAAAGCAGAAAAATATAAAGAACAACAAAATAATTTCCAAATTAATAAGATATAATAAACGTAGTAAATAGAAAAGAATCAAATCTAGAAGACAAAAAACTAGAAAAACAATTAAAGGAGCTATACCAGATAATATTTCAATCTTTCTAGAAAAATGGTTTCTACAGGGTATATTATGTAGTAAAAGGGGGAAGTCGGACTAACCCTATTAAGTCCATAAAAATTAATGACTCATTGATTGTGCATTTGTAGCCTACTAGTCCAGGACTTTTTAGTTAGCGGTAGCGGCTAATTTTTAGCTTCAGTGTTGCGCTCTTTCTCTGCCAGTGGGGTTAACTTCTGTAACTAGGGGCGCTCTTACTGGCTGATTGGAATCCAGAAGCTGAAAATTAGCTGCTTTGGCTAAACACAGTAAAATGACCCGGACTTGTACATATGCACAATCAATGAGTCATTCATTTTTATGAACTTACACCTTTTACCACATACTGTAATATACCGTGTAGAAACTAATTTTTTTAAAAGATTAAAATGATATCAGGTATATCTCCTTTAAAATCTAAATAATAAGCGACTGGTGAACGGGCAACGATAGGTTGTTCCATAATTTAGCTAATGGAATAGAGAAGGCCTTGTCTTATAAAAGTAAACTTAATGTAGAGTATGAATAAAACTTTTAAATTAGGAGTCTTCAAAATCACTGGCATCACAGCCGGTGTGTCTTTAGTTTTCTGCTAAATATATGGAAACATTTTTGATATTTTTCATACGCATGAACAGAATTCAAATTTCATCCATGACTTTATCGCTATACGGCAAGACTGCAGCGTGAAAGGGGACAATGGAAGATCACTGTCCTCCATCATGACCAGTGCCCAATTTCACGGAGAGCAATGCAAATCCACATGGTAATGTAATAGAATTCTTCCCGCCTCTGGCCCTCACATCCAAG
Organism: Craterocephalus amniculus; assembly: GCA_036024015.1. NCBI lineage: Eukaryota > Metazoa > Chordata > Actinopteri > Atheriniformes > Atherinidae > Craterocephalus > Craterocephalus amniculus. Next base: position 5,160 of record JAVQJG010224529.1, read on the forward strand.
TTACACAAAATTTAAACTTGCAGTTTTTACATAATTCTGAAGGAGAAAACATAAAAAAAAACATAAACCCATTCAGTCAAGACATTTGTTTGTCACTGACTCCGCTCAGTGATGAGCTGAAACATTTTGAACAAGCAGTACAATGACAGGAGAGCCAGAGAATTTACTCACCCTGACCTCCAACTAAACTTGGAAATGCAGAGGTCTCATTACCATCACCATGGCAGAGCGATTTACAGCATTTGAATAAACGTAGCATGAACTATGAAAACAACTGGTCAATGCAGGAGTAGGTTTTGATAAACACAACTCAGTGCAGGAGAGACGTGGTGAGCTTGGAGAAAACAGTAAAATAAAATTATACAGCCTCTGTTTCAAGTGGGCCAATTAAGTAACTAAAGTAGTAATGAAAACAAACATCTCATGTTCTTTGCAGTAATGTTTGTGCTCCGTTTCTTTTCATGATACAGTATTACTGACACCGTCCCTAAATGTTATCTCACATTGTTATGGTTGTGAAGAATGTGGTGATCGCTTGAACTCATGTAGCAATTCAACAGGTCAAACCAGTTCTTATAGACAAGGGCCAACAGATAACATACTGACTTGAATTTGCTTGCATTTGCATGGGGCACATTTTCGTTGTAAAACATTCAGAACCCATGAAGCCTCCATTGTTCATTAACACCTGAGGTCACATGAAATCATATTTGACTGTAAAACAGAAACTTCCCCAAAGCAGTCTCCATCAGATAACATCACAATGTAAAGTAAGAGGTAAGTTAGAAGGAAAATGCAACACCATGGAGGGGGTTCGACCAGCTAAGAACTGACTTGATCACATAAAAATTGCAATTAAAAGTACAGAAAAACACTAAGTGAGAGTGCACCCATGTCATCTAAAACTGGGCCACACCAACATTCTCTTTTTGTCCTGCAGCAGTCATTTACCAAATCTCTAGCATCAGTGGGATATTGGGGTTTGAATGTAATTACTCTATGGCGCCTTAGTTCAGGCTGTCACAGCTAAGGTCACATGAATAAGGCTCCATATTTGTCTCTAATCGAGCAACTAATCTGAAAGATCTAAGAGCCTGAATCAATCCCCCATTCTGCCTCTATTGATCTCATCTCCTCCGTCTTCCAGTTTCACTCCCGCTTTTCCGTCTCTGCCTCCTCCCCGCCATGCTCTTTGCAGTAATGGATACTGAAGATGTCAGGCAGATTTAACATTTATTGCTTATTTAAAAACGGCCTCCGACCCACACATAAAGCCCTCAGCCCCATCTCTGTGGACACGGCTCAAAAGAGGAAGCTGTGCATCTCAGTGTACAGGAGTAGTTAAGGGGCTGTCACTCTTATTGTTGCGGCAACCACGAAATTATCAAGCCTGGCTAATGGCCGCCTTATCTCTACAGCAGGCTTAATAATGGACGCTCAAAGGCCGCTTCTCCAGGTGGAGGTTTTGTCATTAAACCTTGATATTACTCATTAGACTAACCACAATGACCATACGGTTTGAGCTAAGAGCGAGATACTGAAAGGTTTTCAAAGCCCCGAGGCCAAGACTAATGGATCAAAGTGGTAGAAAACCTGATTGTGAATGTCCACATGTGTGTGTCTCTCCTGTGCTAGCGATCATGCGCATACCTGGTTATGGGTGTTCAGTCAGTCGTTTCCATGTGGCTTTGTTGCCTGCAAAGTTCTTCCAAGCAGCAGAACTGAGTGCCTCCTTTACTTTATTACCTTTTTCCTCTAAATGTTTTAAACATATAATTTCTGCAGCTTCTTATTAAAACAAGTGTACAGACCTTAAAGGATTTTTAAAGGTTTTTTCAACCTGGACCTATTTTCTAGCATGAAATACGATCATTTACTCACCCAGACAGTTTTGGTGTAACTTGAACTCCTTCGGGAGATATTTAGATCCACTCACGATCAGCGTACTGTACATCCAATATAATGGGAGTGAACGGGGCCAGCTCATGCAGCCTATAAATAAGGCAATTTCTGCAACAAACCTGGGAAAGTAGGGTTTGCTCCTTCTTTTTACAATCTATGGTTTGCTCTTATTATTTTGCCCAGGCTTCTACCTACATGGCAGGATATGTCGATCATTCATTTGGGCAGCCTTTAACGCAGACTGAGCTGTTTCAACTTAATTATCAAATGGTGTTCCATGCATGCACAGCATTGTGCTCGTTAGCAGCCATGTAACCACACAGCTACAGAATTCAGTCCTCAGGTGGAGCCTTCCTGTTTGGAGTTTGCATGTTCTCCCTGTTCCTACATGGGCTCTCTTTAGCCACTCCATAAATCCCCCATAGTCTAAAACATACTTATAAAATTAATTGTCAATTTGTTAATTAGTTGAGAGTGTGTACTTACATGTTTCAATGATGGACTGGCAACTTCTTCAAGTTGTAATCAGCTTCTTACAGATAGTGGTTGGATGAGCTCCAAACCCCAACCTCCCCCAAACACCAGTCTGGTGTTAATAGAAAACCTGCACAGACATACATGATCCCCAGAGAATAAAGGCTCATGACTGAGGATTCCCTGTCCTTTGTTTTGGTGGATCTATATTGTTTTAAATCAAATGTCTTCACAAATAGTGGATTTTTATGACATTAATACTCATTTGTGTCGCTTCTCCAGACAAAATAGGAAGACATTTTAAGATATCAAAGAAGAACAATAATGTAAATTATAAGCCTTTCAGACATCCAACTAGATGAGAAGTCTTTTTTTAAGTCTGCATTTGGAGAAAATAAAACACACCCTGGAGAAGGTTACTCCTACTATTGAGGGACATTTTAGACTTTTACATGGCACATGTGCATTGTGCAATCATTATAAGCAACACTTTCACAAATCAAACATTTGAGTAATCCTGGTTGTGCGAGTTTTTGATGACGAGAAATTTGACACCAAATCAGTTGGTTTGCAAGAAAGAAATAAAACTGTTACAAGTTGGGGGAACATAAGTCTGGCATAAATTGGCGAACAAAATCTCTATTAATAAATGTCTTTGTAATAATGTATCTTATGTAGGCTTTATTTTTCAGTGTTTGGTGGTCACAAATTCACAGTAAACTGATTAGTGATCTGTGGTGTTAGAAAGTGCTACCTGAATATATTTTAACTTGATATTTACACATGAATTTACACAGATACACAAGTCATTTTGGTTGCTGCATCTTTGCTTCTGAGCATTGCAACATTAAATCTTCTGGGGCGAGTCGTTGATGTAAACAGACTGTTTCACCTCTGGGCTGTCAGCAAACAGCCCAGCAATGTATATTTTCGAAATCTACTGTAAAGTTTGTGTACTGAAGTTTGAAGTAAGTTACCCATAGGCTGTCTTAATAAAAGCTCATTGTATCAAAGGAAGGCCAAGAGTTTAACAGCAGCTGCCCAGACAAAGAAAAGAGATATGACCGGAGCAACAGTGTTCATTTATGAACGCAGCTTTTGCTTCATTAGGAGGAAAAGGAAAGAAAAAATTAGCAAAGCAAAGTAAATGAATGAGTGAAGCAAGATGTGTCTTCCATAAGTCAAAACTACATCCAGATGAGTGAGCGAGTCAGCTAACCCTTTCCATATGATATCTCTCTGACGCCTGAGTTCACCGAGGTTTTAAATCAGCCATGCATTCTCCTAAACAAAGACTGGGATTATGGAGATTAACACACAGAGAAAGCAGTTGTACTGAGTGATCACAGTAAGATGCCTGCAGTTGCCATGTATATGGGGTATTAACATGAACTTGGGGAAGTACATAATATGCAACAAAAACATAGAGTGTAAAACATCCAGTACAGTGCTGCCAAACCCATGTGTCAGCTGCAAGAAAAGGAGAGGGGATATTTCCACCCACAGTTTTATCTCTAGAGTTTACTAAAAGCAAAGATGCAATGAGGTTTGTTACTTTGGTTTGTATATATCACATACGCACAGACAGATAAGGGTTGGTCAGATACTGAAAGCTTTGTTGTGCAAGAAATTTTTTTTTTACATTCATTACACCACACTCTTTCTTGATAACTGTATATGTATATCAATGAATGTATGAAGACTTTGTGTTACACCTGGATTAATTGCTGATTTCTCTTGCTGCACTCCTATTTTGTTGTCAGATTATAATAATGTGCATAAAGTCCTCCTTTGTTGAATTAAAACAATTCCTTCTTTTTTTCTCCTATCTGTTTTTGTCCAACCGACTGTTTCAAATCTTTTGAACTGGAATGAATCTATTATCAACCTATAATCCAGATACTCCAGATATTTGAGAGTGTTAAAAAAATTATTAAGTCTTTTTTACTTTATAAAAGTTTCTTAAGATGGAAATCATTTCTAAATAGTTGATCGATTTATTCCATTTTTGATTATTTAGATTATTTAGAACTTGGAAAACATGGAATTAAGTCTAACTTTGTTTTACATTTAATTTTAGAATGTGTGGACACATAAAACAGATAAAAAAATAAAAACTTAATGGAAAATGAAAAAAATAATTTTCCAACCCCACTAAACCTACCAGGGTCCTGTAAAGTAATCAATCATTTGAGCATGTTTAAATAGTACTGAGAAGAGGTAAGGGGAAATATTTGGTTTATGACCTGAAAAAGTATCAAATTAAATCAAATTCATATAAAATTGCATGAAGATTCATTTAAAATTAGTGTATAAACCAAGAGGGAAAAGACACATTTCTATTTCTTTTTTTTCAGTTATATTTTACTGATTATTTTTTAATGCTCTGGTGTGTAGGAGTCTCTGGTGCTTAAAAGCACCACATAAGTATAAAAGATTTAAAAGTATAAAAGCTGCAAGTTTTTACTCTTTAGATTTACTTGAAGCGTTTTTGTGCTTCTATTGTGCATCTTCACACGGCCCTCTCTCATCTTCATCAATCATGACTGCTGTAAGAGAGCTCAGCTCATCACGCTCTGAAACACAACTCATGTACCAACACTGGCTTTGTTCCAGCTTATATAACATTGTCTTATCCGTACCTTCAACCTCATCCCTTACCTCTGTGATATCAACCAATCAGAACCAGCCTGTACACATATGGCTGGGACTATTTTTTTGAAAAATTAACAGAAACCCAACCCTCTCCCAGATATTGCTGATGAAATAAAACAACCCTGCTAATCGAAGCTGCTTTTCCATTTATGAAATTTAACTGGGCTGGACCTCCATCAATGCTGTCTAACCTATTCCCCAAATCATTCCCAAACGGCCTGCTAGAGCTCTGCACCCTGTGCCAAATGCAGACAAGGAAAATGAGACGGAGAAAAATAAATAAATCCTCAGTTGTAATGGCTCATTTCCATGGGAAACTGCTCTTAAGCCTTGGGCTTGACATCAACAACTTTTCAACCCCCATCCTCCATTAAATCTCACCATCTACACACAGTCGGAGCAGAAGTATATAACGAGCATGTCTGATCTGATCTTTTAAGTTTGATCCTCCCCCTGCATGCATGAACCTGCTGATGGCAGAGCAGGTAAAACTACTGACCCAAACACATTGATTGTCATAATTAATTTTTTGGGTTTAATCTTTTTTTTGCTTAAGCATGTTGGAAAATTAAATGTGATAATACTACTACTATTACTACAACTACTACTACTAATAATAATAATAATGACTTTTGACTTTCTACTGATAATATTTAGTTATATTCCAAACGTCACAAACTACCTTTCCCAGCAAACAAGTCAAAAGAAAAGCAGACTTTAAATTCACCTCCAGAAAGGTGAGCTCTCTGTAGAAATGAGCTGAACTCTGTGTTATTGTCACTACTGTCAGTAAATCTGTTTAAATTATGAGTTATACAAGCACAGGCACTGATTGTTTGTTCCATGATGAGCAATAGATTATTTTCTCATTACAAAGTCTATTTCTAATGGTTACTATTCAAATTTGTGCATTTTAAGCTGAATTCTGTCTGCAACAGTAATACTAATGAAATTAACCATACTGTCTTTAATTAAATTGATTCTCTTGGCCTACTGAGCCATAAGTGAGCATTTTCATAGATTTGGTGTTGTTGGTTATGTGTTGATGTAGGGTTGTGTTGACCATTACAGTGTTTCTTCACTACTTGAATGAGTAGATATAAGGTAAGGAAACTTAGAAATGTTAGAGGAAGGTTACAAATGATATATAGTCAACAAAAAAGTGGACAGGTATCTTAGATTGCCTAATCTGTATGCTGTAGCATCAATGTGACACTTAGATATCCATTAGAGTTGTAACATAAATGACCACAGAACGTTTCGTGCTACAGATGGAGAACCAAATGAAAAAAAGAGAATGGGCCGTTCTGTTCTGGACTATCAGCGACTGCATCTCCCATTCACTGTCTCTCTTGAATGGCGTCTGCTCCTCTGTTGTCTCCACACCACGGTGTGTCTCTTAATGTACACACACCTGATGATTAAAATGCAAGGATGAGCCAGTGAAAATACAGATGAGAGATAAAAGAAAAGCAGAGGGGAGAAAGCCTGATGGGAATCTGTTCAAGACAGTAAACACTGCATGAATTAACCTATCAGAGCTCTGACAAGACGAGACGTGAGGAGAAACCAAACAAAGAGAGGCTGAGGGTACATAGAATACAATGCTGTACAAAAGTTCATTTTCTTTGGCATTTTATGTGTTTGGATCCGAATCCATCACACATCCCGTTGGTTTCAAATTAATTGTCCAGCATGATAATGACCCCACAAATACAGCTGCAGCCATTAAGAGCCATCTTTAGCCTACTCTGGAGAAGAACAAGAAGTCCAGTGACAGATGGTCTAACGCAATAAAACTCCCATCGTCATCGTCTCATATTGACCACAGGAGCAATAGTATACACAAACACGAAGCAATCGCATCAAATATTGAGGCAGTTTAGGTTTTTGCCGCTATGACACAAGTCAGATGTGCGTCATGTTGGTTGAAAACATACTAATGTGTGCAGGTGTTTAAGTGAGGTGCATGCTCAACGTCAATCAAGGTTTCTAATTAAGAGCTGCTGTGCGAGGTTAGTGATAGTTGCTAGGGAAGGAAATCACTATCAGCCTCCCATTTTCATATGAATGAGTTCATTTAATTAAACTGAACAGCTAATGAGAGCCTATATCAAAATAATAGAATGTTTTAACAGCTATGTAAGAAGTGAACAAAAAGCCCACAAGGATGACATATAGGACGAAGAAAGCTGAGAGGAGAGACAAACGCGCTGAAAGGAGCGGAGATTAACTGGTTCTGAGCAGGAAACAGATAGCTGTTCCCTTTGAACCTGTAACGTTATTTCAGCTCCGACAGAAGTTCAAAGAATCTGGAAGCCGAGATTCGGTTCGACTTTGGTGCACAAAAGGAACGAGGAGGAGGAAGACAGAGAATAAATGTCGACTTGCATGTTGTCTGGTATGGGTGCGAGAAGCACAGAGGGAGATCTCAGATGAAAAGCAGTGGAAAAACTCCCATCCATTGTCGAGTGTGTGCATGTGCTCGTGTGTGTGCCTGCTATAATTTCTCCATTTGAAGGTTAATTAACGCTTGGAGTGAAGCTACGGGACTGCAAATCAAAGACAGTAAACATTCTTCCAGCCGCCTCAGGGGATTATTAGAAAAATAAATGAAAGCTGCATAAAACAATTAAAATATTTGAAATGTGAACTTTGAGAAGCTGTTTTTCCCCCTTGCTTGCCTTTGAAATAACAAAAAAGATCAATGACAAGTGAAATAAACTTATTGCAAAGTGTGAGTGCGCTGTTGCACTATATGGTGGTAAAGGCAGAATCAAGTGTCCAATTTTGTTATTGGGCCTCTAGAAAGATGCAGAGAAATTTGTGTATGTCTTGTTAGTCAGAGTTTGCTGCTTCTGTCAAAACCCCCTTAGTCTGGCAAACCAGATGGATACCAGCGAATTAAGAGGAAATTCAACCGAAGGGTCATAACAGAGGGAAGAAATCAAATTAAACCTAGGAGAGGTTTAGAGAAAGTCAAAGTATTCTATACTTTTTCTAAAGTTTCACTAAATATTTGGAAAGAGAGACTGGGACTAACTCAAAATGATCACAAATAACAAAAAATAAAGGCAGAATCTACTAAAACTGATGTTTCTGACCACCTTTGTGTCAATAAATGAATGTTTTTATATGTTTGATTTAGGTCCCCATCCTTTTTTTCCTTGTCAGTTTCTGGATGTCTTTGTCTGTCTCTCTGTGTCAGTTTTGTTCTCTCAGAGGAGCTGTCCTTGTCCCAACCCCAGAGCTCTTATCTGATGGGCAGTGAGCCACTGTTTTCATAAACACAGTTTTTGGATGGCGAGCTAACATACATACATAAACAGCAGCGCCACAGGCTGCGGTGTCAGATCTCTTTTAAACCTCCGTCACTCACTCTGCTCCTTTAAAAGCCTCGTCAGCCAGTGTTTGGGCAAATGTGACAATACTGGGCTTTCAGAAGGGTCTCAGAAACTAAACCATCACTGGGTCTCTGAGCAGATACACAGACCCTCAGCCCCATCAGAAAACTCTTCTCAGTCCAGGATTAACTCTGTATACATGCTGGTCTATTGCATCACACAGAGCAGTTCTCCAGGCTTAAGTATGGCTTCATCTGATAACCCTGTATTAGATTCAAAAAGGAAGCCGTTTAGATTTTTTTTTCGTATGATACAATATGTTAGTTATTCTATGAGAAGCTTGTGAATAAGTTTTAGCTGGGATAAAACAATCAAGTTTTCTTCCATTCTCAAGTTTTCCAAAATACTCAATGGCATTGCAATTATGATGTAAAAAAAATGTTAGAAATACCACAGCTGCACTGATGGAAATACTCTCTGAAGAGTACACTAACAATTATCTTCAGTCAATTTTACAAGTTTACACAAGAATGCTCAATAGGGCTGCAAGGTGGTGTAGTGGTTGGCACTGCAGCCTCACAGTGAGAAGGCTGCGGGTTCAAGTCCCAAGTTTGTCAGGAGCCTGAGGGGGTGTCTGATTCTGGCTGAGGAGTTTGACAAATTGGCCTTTTTCTCCCCGTTTGCATGTTCTCCCCCTGTATGCGTGGGTTCCCACCGGATACTCCGGCTTCCTCCCACTGTCCAAACACATGCATGCTAGGTTAATTGGGCACTCTAGATTCTCCCTGGGAGTAAGTGTGTGTGTGAGTGGTTGTCCGTCTCTCCATGTTGGCCCTGCGACAGACTGGCGACCTGTCCAGGGTGTACCCCGCCTGGGATAGCTGGGAAAGGCTCAAGCACACCCGTGACACAATTGGATTAAGCGGTACAGAAAATGGATGGATGAATGTTCAATAAACTACAAGAATAGCATTAATTTGTCAGTTAGAGACATATTTATATTTTTTGAATAACAAGCTTTGCTTCTGTTATCACCAGAGAGTAGCGTTGTTGTTTGTTCCATGTGCACTTCTGAGACTCTACCTCTCTAAGGTGCTATTTTTATACCCAATTTTCAAAGAAAGTAAGAAAAAATAATACATGTTTCTACATTACTTTTAGGCTTTTAGGTCTTACTTTTCCAACTTTTTGTTATCGTGTCCCAACTTTTTGATACATGCTTTGGCTGCAAAAAAAAAAATAGTTATTTTTGCTAATAAAATATAAAAATATCATGCTTTTAAAATTTGACATTTCTATATTCCATTGTAAATGAATATTTTACAACACCCCAATTTTGTTTTTGTTTTGTTTTTATTTCAATTTGGTTTATTTCAAGCCATTTAAACACATTACTTTTGTACACATATGACACAAAGAAAATCTGACATTAAACTTCTATATATTTAGTGAACAAAAAGACAAGTTAAAATAGCATCTCAGAAATTAACTGTTTGTCAATAGTTTCCCTCCGTATACTTAAAAGTGACATGTCTGTTTTTCAAAAACTGAAGCATTAATGCAATTCATACTAATTTATCTGTTTTTATCAAGATATCCTCTAGTCAAGTAAGGTTCAGATTCAGTCAGTCAATGCCAACATTTCTGTACTATCGTTACATCAGAAAGCTTAGAAACCTTTTTCTCCTCTAAATATTCTTTCCTGGACATTATCAAAGTTAAGTGATTTTGTCATTCAAAATACAACCCATTCCATCAGCTACTTTGATTTAAGATCATCGTAGTAAATTCTATTTACTATGTTTAAGACATTTCTTACTTATTTTTTATTTTACTTTTAGTTAAGTGCGTTACACAAATCTAACGACATGAATTGCTTGGCACATTAGGAGTGAGTAAAGACCGGGTTATTCTGGTTAGGACCCTGATGTTTGGTGACTAATCTAAGCATAACATCTACCTCTGGGTTGCAGCAGGCCAGATGGACTCCCCCAGGCTCCCTACAGACATTTCATTAGACTGTAAAACAAGCATGAAGATCCAAGAATAGTTGACAAGTCTTTGACATCTTTTACAAGGTTATCCAGAGTGTAAGTGACTTTTCACATGACCCTACACATCACATGACCCCATCAGCCTCAACTCCTCTGCTGGACCCCCTCCATTTCAAACTTCCCTGCCACCCTCAACCCTGAAATCCTCTCAGCAGTAACAAAATGCTGGAAAGGGAACAGCTTCGGGCTTTTCCTCCAAACCCATTACTGTGTTGGCTTAACCTGATTATTGAAAACATTTTGGAGCCTACACATATCCTAAACCAAAATCCTATCATTTTACAATAGTTTAGCTGCATATAGAGATGAAGCTGTCAGTCTTTATTTTTAATGAGTTAGTGGAACAACCACTTGGAACAATAGAGAACCCGGACTCCCAGTTATTGTGGAAACGGAACTGGACAAATGTAAATAAACAAGAAATTTTAACATGAATTTGTAATGTTTGACCCTAATTATGAGTGCTGTGAGTGACTGATATCGTCAGTACTAGATCTCATGTCTGTTAGCTGTATTTCCATTGAATTACCAAGCAAATTTGAAACTTTTTGAAAGTTTCAAAACAATGAAATTCCATGAGAGGAATTTTACATGTATTTTCATTTGTGTCCACTGACAAAAATAAAAAGGAAAATTGTTCACAAATCAACACAATTAACCTTGCACAACAATTTCAGGTACCACTGTGAACGCTTTCTCATGGCATAATGTCAAGCGTCAGTGTAGCTGCTTTTACTCCCACTTGTTCTGAGGTTGTCTTTTGTAACAGAATTTTACTTTTAACTTCAACTGTATAATACATAACATGTCTACTCATGCTCTTCATGTCTCCTGAAATTTATAAACATATATTTTTAATGAGATTTCGCTTAAAACCCATAATGTAGTGATTTATAAGCCCTGAAGCCAATTCCTAAAATAGACCCACTGCTGAAGTGAATGAATTTCAGCTGAATTCAACCTTGATTTTTATAGCACCAATTTACAACAATCATTCCAAATCACTTTTACAGATTCATACCAATTCAGTGCAGCTCGTTCTAGTCCAATTATCATACAATCAAAACAAATCCATCACAAGATACACATTAGTCCCACTTCTAACGGTTGTGTTCACATGAACTAATTCATAGAAAATAACAGCTTAGCAACAGAAACCACAGATGGTATCAAATTTTCTCTATGATTCATTTCCCTGTCCTGTGCATGCATGGATCAGTGATATTGGAAAGGAAAATCAGGAAGGAGAAACTCTGGTAGAGCCAAACTCAGGAAGGCTGATCATCTATTGTATTTGATGTATTTATAAATATCATAATTTGTTCATCACGTAAATAGGCCAAAAAGAGGAGTTAAATTTAGAAGCGGATTTGATTTTGGCTCAATTTTGGCTTCTTATTTGATATATCCTGCTTTCAGTAACGTAATACTATTATTCCCAGTAAAGTCCATCTTCTTCTGGTCTTCTCCTTCCTGTATTTCTTCCCAACTCCACTTCCTTTTTAGTCTAAACAAAAACTACTAGGCAGCGATAGCCAATAGAGATAATACAGTAGGAGTCCTTACAGGATGACACTGTCATCAAGTATGAAACACAGTGTGGGTGTTATTATTACCAAAACAATAATGATAATATTTTGATAACTTGTCAACAGGAAAGCATGTCAGTAAACTGGAAAAACTAGAATTAGGACTTTGTGGTTGTGCATCTGCCAACCAGTAAATCTTCAGTCTACAAAAGCTGTGCATTTGTGCAGCTTTATTAACTCCGCCTTGGTAAGGTTATGTTTTCAGCAACGGTCTGTCTGTCTGTCTGTCTGTCTGTCAGTTTGTCTGTCTATCTGTCAGTCTGTATGTCTGTCTGCCTGTCTGTCAGTCTGTCTGTTAGCAACATAACTCAAAATGTTGTCACGTCCACAATCAGAGACAAAAAAACGTTAGAATGGTCTCTGAGTGCTTCTAGTTAAATATACAGTATGTGTTAAAACTTTTTTAGACTTTGTAAGGTGGTGTCCTAAAGTGTGCCAGACATTTATGCCCCTTCAGCTCCTTAGTCATGGTGCTGAAAGGTGACTAAGTCATGTTAATCTTTGAGTTTTTGGACATGAAATAGTTGCTTCATCATGAAAAGAATTTGTTGAACATATTCAAATAAGATCAGACTTTAGCCAACATGAAATAAATATATTCTTACATGCGTCATGAATGAATAAATAAATAAAATTGTGCATCATATTTAAAAACAAAGCTTTCTTTGTGTGCTGTTGCACAGTTGCTGTTACAGTTAGCTGTCCGTCTGGGATACGCACAGGCTAAAGGGATGAAGACTTAATCTTAGTGTCCCCCTCCATCTCTTTCACCCTTCCCCTGAATCTCTGAGCTACAATTGTAACGTCCCTGAGTACATGAGGTATGATAAACATGTTACATCGATAGGCACATAGAAAACACACGGGCATTTTTCAAGGTGAGGCTGCAGGTGACCTCTGACCTGGATGACTGGACTCTGCTGAGCTCAGCTGCGTAATGATCGACTGTTATTCTTCAGCCATCAGCCTCTGTCTTTCACCGGTAGTCCCCTCATCCTGAGGTGAAGAGGAAGGAGATGAGAGGATGACAGCTCTGCTAAAAACAGACTGCTGTTTGTGTTGTGTGTATGTGCGAGCACCAGGGTATGGAAACAGTACATCAATACATTTCTTTATTGAGGTGCCAGCAGTAATTTGCATGTTTTTTCTGTCTGTGTAAATGAGTCAGGAAAAGATATGCAAACAAGATAGTGATGATGGGAGAACAATGGAGGTTTTAAAAGCTTTTCTTTCATGTTGGTCTGCTGCTTTTGCTGTAAAATTGTTGTTGACAGACGCCTAATGAGCGTCTTAAATATGCAAAAGAAATAAACTGAAAAATGTTGTGAATATTTTTTTATATATAAATTAGTATCACCCATACAAATGTAACCCATTTACTTTTTTGCAGTAACAAGATGACCCTAAAATTAGTGCTTGAAGAGAAGAAGAGCTATCTACAAACAAACTCTAAACTTAAAGGAAGATGGCTTTCTGCAACAAGCAAATGTTTTATTCACTCTTCTTTTTAATTTGACAGGGACAAAATAATTGAACAATATTTGTATGTAGAACTTATGGCCACGACTAAAAATCCTACATACAGTAACGGCATATCTTTGTAAGATGTCTGTACACACAACCTTAACCAAACTGATTGAAAAATAAAAGGAGAAATATAAGAAAGTAAAGTTGCATTTAAAAAGTCTGCTTAATACTGATAGAAAAAACACTAATCTGCTCTCACTTATATTTACACTAATGTTTTATCATTTTCCTGCAGTTTTCCAACATTCAGACGTCTTCTCCTTCTCCTGCAAAGAGATATCCTGGGTTATAATACATAATGTGAACCCAAACACTGTAATGTGAAATGTGAACAGGAGATTTTAAAGTCATGCTCCTCATTTTTACTGACTGAATTTTTTAATTAGAAAAGGCTGTTAGAGACAGGATGTTTTGAGACCCGGCCCAAAAGTGGCTGGTAGTGGCACTGCACATTAAGATACTTCCTCTGCTCCTAATGACTCATTGGAAATTCGCAAGAGATGCACTGAAACTGTGACAGGATGGAGGGAGGTTAGACTGAGATTCAACATGACGACACCTTGTTGCTGGATTTGATTCTCATGCATTTTATTGACATTTCATTAAGACCTCAGGAAATTTGTCTCACCTTGTGAAAAAATGGCATAAGATCTCCTTTAATAACACATAATAATAACAACACACAATAATGGAATTGCTTTACCCTGCACGGGGACAGGCGTGCATAATCCCAAACAAACAAGCAACTGTAAATATCCTTAATGGTCTTTGCATTTGCCATTTAAGACTTAAAACACCACTTCTTTATCAGAAACAAATCCTTCCTGATTAGATTAAAGAGCAGTGTATAAAGAATTACCAGGATGGAAATAAGGAAATAATCCTTTTAGGTTGTAATAATGCAAAATATGCTAATAAAAGTCTAAATGAAATTATATCCTATTTTAAGGATACTCCCCAGTGTTATTGTCTTATCATAATTGCACTGCTCACAGCGATAGATTCGTAACCATGATCTAAATATTTTGATTTATTTGATTCTAAATCAGTTTTTCCACAGGAAGGAGCACCAATATAAGTACACCTGGTATGAAACCGTTTTATTCATGCCATTTATTCATTTCTTTATTTTCAAACATCTGGCTGCACGCTCATGTCCATAACTCACAAAGCCACATGTCAAGAACAAAACATGTTGACAGACTTATGCAGCTGATGGGAGGATTTGTGATAAGCTGCACCGGAAATGGAAAAAGTCGCTTTAAAATGTCTGCAGAGGTATTAATTAAACAATACCCGTTTCAATCAAAGGTAATTATATTTGCTTGAGAGGGCTGAGAAAACCGAGGGGGCTGAGGGTGATTCTATCTCACTCTGTGCTCATTAATACCATCAGGTTGTCTGATGGCAAAGTAGACCTTCTCTTATTTTTTTTTTAAAAGAGGGAAAGAAAGAGAAACAGCAATGAATATCACTTCTTCTTGTTAAAGGAGTAATTCTTAACAGGTTTATAAAACCAACACTTGAGGAGCTGCTGCATGAAGACAGAAATGTGAGAAAGCATGTCTGGAACTGCCTCCTAGAAAATGTGCTGTCAAACAATGAAGACGGGAATAATGTATTTCAGCAAATGAGAGCATGTCAGCAGTCTAACTACCTCCCCACTGGTTAAATTGTTAATTAATGTTGCAACCATTTATCAGTCAAATAGCTGCTAATTAGTCTTTTCAAGCTCCCCTGCCTTGAACCATCTTTCTCCTGCACTCCTCCACTGCCTTGTCAATAATCCAGCCACCATACACGTCCTCCCTCTCTTTCTTTCTGTCTTTCTGTGCCTGTTATCTGCACTCATCTGAGACTATTTCCCATCTATAAACAATCAGCAGCTCAGACGGTGACCCTCGACTCCCGGTTGACCCGGAGGTCACCAACAAAAAAAGATGGGGATACTGAAGAGAAAATCATCATGGCTGCATCTTATCTCCTTGGAAGAGGAGCAGAGATGCTGGAGAGGGTAGTCTTCTGGGAAACCATTGGGACGGATATGCATACAGTAGAGCTGCACATATGGGTTAAAATGTGGTATCTGAGATCATTGTTTATGTACCGCAGTCTGTGTGTTTCCTCTGGACACAATCAGGTATAAAAGCTACCCCACTTATAAGCAAGTTCTGCTTCAGTCTCACAAACAAAAGGATTACCGCTCCTTCTAATTTCAGAGGATAAAAACGCACCGTGCAGACTCGTGCGTCTGTATCAATCAATGAAGAAGAATTTTTATCATGAAATATGAAGCAATCATCATCTTTTAATGATCATTTTATCAGGTATGGTTTGATGCAAGACTGAATAATGATTTGAGATCTGTGTAGATTATTTACAAGTAATTTATTATTTTAGGTACATACATGTGAAAATATGCACTAACATTAACACAAGTAATTAGATTCTTTATAAAAAAAATACGCCAGTGACACAAATACATGGACATCACACTAGAAGATCATTTCTACAGCTGTAAAGATAGACAGAGAAATGGGCTTTATATGAAACTAGAATGGAAAGAGAATGAAAGATGGGCGGGAGCCAGAAAGAGAAACTGAAAAGACACAAGGAGTAAAAAAGCCACAGATATTTTTTCCTGGTCTGGTTTTCTATAAGAGGGACGAGGGGAGATAAGACTAAAAGGACTGTCACTCAGAGGAACAATCCTTCCAGTGTCCCCTCTTGCTCATGCTGCTCCTCCCTCCTCCCTCTCTCAGATTTCCACAGATTCCTGCTGAGATAGAGTTGCCGTTCACGGGGACAGTTTGCTGACAACATGCGCCTCATACAGCACCCTGCGCTCTCATTTCTACAATCTATAGAACGCCTGATGGACAGAATTCATTAGTACATAGAGAAATGGCAATATTTCTCCCAATAAAGCTCCCAGTAATCAGCTGATATGACGCATACACCCGCAATCAATAGGATTGTTGAATTTCCCTGTGCTTCCTTTTTTTACTTTAAAAAATAATTAAAACCAGAAGAAATTTAATTACATTTTTAATACCAATATCAATGGTGTGCTGATCTCTCCATGCATTACAAGATTCATTCATATGATCACAAGAATGTGGTTGTATGTGCTAATGGTGAAATAGAAACACCACCTCTGCAACACCCTGTGTACTTTGGATAACTACTTCCTACATTAGTAGGTACACTATCAACTCAGTACAAGCAAAGGTTGCCTAATGTAGTGACTGTATATTAAAGGTTACACTTCTGTAGTGCCTATTTGTTAAAAAAAGAGCTCTAGCTAGCATCGTACTCTTCCATCAGCTTTATTTCTGCTTTTTGACACAGACTACTAAATAAATTTTTCATGCAAAATCACAATGAAAGTTCAGAGCACAAGTTTCAGTTTGCTTTATTCATCTTTATCAGAGCATCACTCAGTTCAAATCTGGCAAATGGCTCATTATAAAAAAATCATTAATCATCAGACATAAAGATAAATTATATGGGAAAGAAAAATCTAAACAGAGAAAGAAAAGTTTTGCTTCTTTTTTTTATTACTTCAGTTTTTTTTCGGCAAAGAAAAACAAAAATTCAGACTTTGAAAGATGAATAAAATAAAAGTATTGCAAACAGCAGAACAGCTTTCACCCTTGTGATGTAGTAAACGGGATTAAGTTCAGCTCCTTAGAAAGGAGATAAAACAATCACTGTTTCACATGGGTTCAACATTCCACAAGCATTGCATTTAAACAAATTGTCTCCATGGCATTGAAAGTTAACTTGGCCCTGATATGCAGGGCTGGTATTAACTTCACCTCCATGAGACCTCTGAAGCTTCCCAGCACTCCAACATAGTTACAGTCAGAGACGTTTAGGACAGAAGTCAAGACTGAACCATCTTTTTATGGGGATCAAAGACATATCGCTTGAAATGCAAGTGAATGCTAACAGGCTGAGAGTCAGATTTTGGCTCTTCTTCATTTGCTGGTCCGCCTTTGCTCCCACTCTTCCCTTTCTTCTTTGAGGTGGAGGATAATAACTGCTTGGTCTCTGGGTGCAGTCCCTCTGAGAAAAAGATCGACAGGCAAGTCAGGTGAAGTAGGTATAAGCAAAAAGCTTTATGGGGATAATATTCCCTTATTTGATGAATCTAAATCACATTATTTACCATCCTGAGTACAGTATTTAAGTCGTATTAATCAGTGTAAGTATATCTAATGCATGATATGGATCTTTTCTTTCCTGCTACAGTATGTGTGTAATAGGTGCTTTATCAGTGCTGGGGCCTGTTCGGTGTGCCGACCTTCAGATCAACCGATGCTTTCTCCTTTGTGTGGGTCTCAGGAGTTCCTCGAGGCTGACTCTTAAAATCTAATGTATCTGATCTTCCTGCTCTGACTAACAATCCTTGTGTTTCCTAAACTTTGTCTTTCTGAGCCATGCACTGGAAGCTCTCCATCATACATGCATTCTTATCTCTCTGTGTTTAAATGGTTGCTGATTCGCAGGCCGTTTTTGCGCACGAAAGGTAAGAAATGTTCTGGGTTCGCTGCTTTTTATGCTGGCTGTCTGACCTCGTGTACAGCGGCGCCAGCATTCTCTTGTTATCGTTATGCCAGGGTGAGGGTTGTTATGGTTGCAGCGCAGCCAGAAATCTCCACTGTTATCTACGATCAGCTGAAAATGTCAGTTTTCTACCACAATGCATGCTCGTACGCACACATCAAGTACATAAGCTACTTGAAGTCAAATGACACATGAGGATTGCCATTTGACATATTTATCCACACATGCATTTGTTCATTTTTCAGTGCATAATAAAATCAAAACTGCACGGACTTAAAGGGTAATTGGAGTCCCCTGAACATCTATGGAGCTCCAATGGGGTCCATTTGATGTTAATGTCATCATCAAAGGGTGTGTGTGAGGCTCTCTGCACACCACCACACACCCGGCAATCTGTTGTGGCGGTGAGCTAATTTTGTTATGGTATGCCTTTGAGCTTATGTTCAACCATGATGGACACTATTATAAGAACATCCACTAGTCAGGGTGGCTGCAGTTTCCCATGGGCACATCCACAACCTACAAACTGCTGCTAAAGACTTTTTCTTTTGAAGTTTAATAAAGTCCCAAATATACACACCACAAGCACCACATATGGGTAAAAGAAAATATCTCGGGTTGACAAATCACTTTGTTTTCTGTGCTTAGAACAGATAACATGATTAACAGAGATAATCTTGCTATCCCCAAGTCCATTGAAGAACCGTAACATTAATGTCAGAGAGTCAATTCTGCAGTATAACAGCAGAGAAGGTCAGTGGCTGAAGCATTTCACAGCTAAAAAGGGAAATCCGAAGCAACAAAGGAGGGGCTCAGTAAGGATGCTGACCTGAAAAGGGCTGCACATGGGAGATACCTTTGACAGGTGCTTTGACAAGTGTTAATTAAGGGGACTTGCAAGCACCTTTTTATTCTTAGATTTTTCCCCTGAACAGTTTCTGATTTCACAGAAAAGTACGAATTTAACAGAGGTGTGTTGGCTTTTTATAACTGCCACATAAACAACAAGCCACTTATAGCTGCTGAAGAAATAGTGCAAAATATACACAGATGATAACACCAGAAAATTTTTCTTTTTAAATAAGATGCACTCTTCCACGTTTCTATCCACACGCTTCATCACTAAAATGTGTCACATGAAAATGGCACAGGAAAAACATCGAGAGGAAGTAAAAACAACTGGCTGGAAGCTCACCGGTGCACCAATATACCTTAACCTATCATGACACTCATAAACTGCTGAATGTCGACATTATGCTCATTCCTGAATATGTGTGCTTCAGTATTTCTCAGGCTTTTCAGTATGCAGAAACAAGACAGCGGAGAGGATGTAGGTGAGGTTCTCTCTCTAATATGTTTTTGTTTTCTCTTCCCTCCCGGTGTTGAGTCGCGGGTTTTGAGCAACAGAAGGTAAAATAAACACAGATCAGACTTCCACCGGAACATTGGCAATCCCCAGAGGAATTCTGGGAATGTGGCTCGGGATGTCAGGCCTGCCGCTCTTACCACATCCTGAAAGCTGTCTGCCGAGCCCCAAAACTCCAGGAAAGCCAGAGAAAGTCCTCTGGCTTTGTGTGCTGATGATGAAGGAGGCTCTAAGCAACAATTCTCAAAAGCTCCAATTAACACATGACGTGGGGGGGGGGTCTATTTAAACTTTACTAGAGACAGATTACTGTGAGTGTAAATCCTTACCTTGTATGCGAATCTTGAACTTTCCGCTCTGCCCAAAGCCGCCCTCGATAACCCCATTCTCACCAGTCGACAATGTGACTTTCAAACCCACAAAGAGCTGCAGATTGGTCTCCTTCTTGAACAGGCTGCGACCAATCACAGTGTAATCATCTGTTACCTGAACACAGGACAATGGAAACACAATAAAGAGACGAACTTAAGGAGAAGTGTTTGTTAAATCAGTTAAATCTTCCTCCAAAGTGTTGCTCCTTTAGGTTGCCATGATTTTATTCTGTCATTTTAATGCTTGAGGAGGACGAGCCCACATCAACTGCCATTTAACATCGGTCACATTCTTCAAGGCTCCCCGTCTAGCTGTCTTGCACTTTCCCTATCACCGTTCTGCATATTTTATGGTATATTTGTATTTCTTGCTTATCAACCATCACTAAGTCGATCTAACCCGCTACTAATCTGATAACAGGAGGGCACCGCTCTGTCTCCAAGTTGCCCCCGTCACCAGCTCTTCCTCTCTCTTAAGCTTAACCCTCATTCATTCCTGAACATTTGACCCTGTTGTCCCTCAAGCGTGACTGATCTGCTGATAAAAAAAACATACAGTAGCTGTGCACGTCTGACAGACCATATGAATTGTGACTGGACGAGGTCGTCATATCTCAACAATGACAGTAATGTGCTCGTTTTAGGAAAGGGAATTCTTTCGTCTTGAGACAGAACTGCCTCTCTCTGGGAGACGGGGCGAACGACAAAATGTAACGTCACATGGCCAACATCTGACCTCACGCACACGCTGTTCAGCTCTTCAGCGGGTGAGTGGTGCTGTCAACAGCCTGAGGTGCTAAACCAGGAAACTAGTTCACAAACCTGACCCCTGAACTCAATCTAACCCTGCATGAGGATCCACACATAGAAACTTCACTGTAACATCACCAACATCTGCAGTGTGCTTAAAAATGAAAACATTACTGTGATATATTAAAGGTGTTGCTTCAAAAACAGGTTTGGAAAGTGATATAATATGAATCTGCATTAACGTCATCGAGGTTTAGGACGAGGTGTACCAGCAAACACACAAGAATGAAAATCAAGACAGGTCATTTGATAGAGAGGAAGACAATGGAGGACGCGCAGACAGAACAGAGAGAAACTCACAGTCATGTGGATATTCCTGTGCCACTCAGGTGTGTCCAAACAGCGCCAGCCTCTGACAGCTAGACACGACTAGTGAGTGGCGTCAGTCGGCCACCCACGCACGCCTCTCGCAGAGCACATGCTAAGGCATGCGAACCACCCATGCCTCGAACGCCGCTCACCAGGGCTGCATATGTATGATTGTTTGTGTCTACGTGTCTGTTTATGAATATACAATAGGGGCTCTGTCTGAGAGGCACGCTCCAGTGCCACCAGCAATGAGAAACATCCAAAGAACTAGAGCCAGAAAGAGGCGCACAAGCTGGTAATGAGGGCAGAGAAGCAGGTACAATCAGAGCTAAGGTGAAGCATAGAGCAGAGTGCTGGGCGTCCACTCACCCTCTCTACCTGCCCCTCCTTTTGTTTGGTCTTGTAAATGCGTAGACGAGGTAGAGCGGTCTCAGCGTAGCTTTTATCCTCAAAGCCGTGGAGCAGGCGACCCTGGAAAGCCAGCCGGCATGCATTGGCGTGGATATCTGTGTCCAGCTTGGAACCAATTACCAGACAGAAAGCAGGACATGTGACCGGCCGCTCAAACTCCAATAAAGCCCACTGCTCCGGGTCAGGCCCTGAGCTCTCTTCTCTCTGGCCGGTTATATATTCATCCTGGTAGAAGTACTCTCTGTCAAAGGTGAAGGGTGTTTCTAGTGAACAAGGCTCTGTTGGAGCTGGTTTGGTGTCAGATGGGGGCAGGCCGAAGAAGGTCACCCTCCCCATGACCGTCTCATGACCCACTGTGATGTGGAACTTAGCACGGGTGGCGAGGGAGCCCTTGAAGTAACCTATCTTCCTCACAGAGATGACGGCAGCAGAAAGGGTGCGTAGGGATCCTGGAGTGCACACCACGCCGCGCTCCAACAGTTTGGGGTCGAACTGTGTGACACACACACCCACGCGATCCCCCTGCATGGCCCCAGACACTGGCTTCCGAAACATCTGCACCGACTTTATTTTCTTGGTCACCTGATGTCAGAGAGCATAAAGATACAATAAATAAACGTACGTTCTGACACAAACACGGTACTTTGCTGACTTAAACTGAATAACAGCACATAACAGAAAACTATACAATGCAGAAACAAGAGAAGGACTCTGCTGCTTATTCTTCCTAACTCATAATGTAGTTTAAACAAGGATAAATATGCCTACATGAAAGAAAATAGGTCATTAAAATTGCACGGTTTCCAGGTTAAGGTGTTTCTTTCTGTAAAAACTATCAAAATATTGCTTTACCCTGCAAAAAGGCACAAGTAAAGAAAGTTAAGGATTCAATTTTTAGGTTTTCAGTTACAGAAGGTTTTTAAAAAAAGTAAAGTTCATCCAAAATCAGCCTGTGACTGCATTCCTCTGCTGAAAAAAAGCTGATGAATCTACATCCAAATCTAGATTGACATCAGAAGTCAGTCTAAGTTGGGCCTTGTCCCAATTCTGTAGAAGTCTCCATCTAAGTCTATCCATAAAATTCTGAGCAACCCTGCAAACAGACAGACTAAACCTACCACATAACCACCTTAGCACACATCCCGATGCCATATTCATTCAGTGAAGTCCATCTAAGACATAAACTATTATAGTTATGTACAATGATTACTATAATAAAGCAGTGATACGTTCATAGGATGTGCTTTGTTGTGTCTTTCTTGACAAGACAGTTCATCTAAAAGAGTTTATCTATCTGACCACCTATCTATATGCAGCTGGTACACCACAGACTAGACTGCTTGCTTGACAATCTTCTTTCTGTTGTTTTTCTACACTGACAAAAATCAACACATAAGCCAGTCACATAACAAGTGAATATCAATTTAGCCATCTGCTGCCACCAAGAGGTGGATGTGATAACTGCAGGCAAACCTGTGGAGCCTGGTTCAAAGTTTACATCTGGTCTGAATTACTTGCTTCTATTCTGCCACCCTACCCCCCGTCCCCTCATCCTCCACTTATGCTAAACTGGTCGCCGATCTGTCCATCCATCCACCCACAGCTGACTCAACTCCTGCACTTCCACAACTCTGTGGCATTTTCCAAGGTAAGGAAGTAATTGGCTGTTTTTGTTTTAGAAATTATTACCTTCAGCACTGGGATTTCCACCGTATCGTTAATGGCCAGTGACCCCTGCAGGATGGTCCCAGTCATGACTGTTCCCTGTCCACGGATGGAAAAGCAGTGATCCACAGCCATAAGCAGATCACCTCCGGGGTCTCTCTTTGGTAGGTATGTCTGTTTCTTCAAAAGCTGGTGGGGAAAAGGAAGCTGCTGTGATGATACTGCAAGGAGAGTAGGCTTGGATCTGGTGACTGCAAAGGTCAAAATATATGACTGATGGCCACTTTCCAATTCATGAAAACATTTACTGGCCCCACATTTCAACAAGCAGAGTCCACCTGGTCTACACCCCTTCCATTTGGACATAAATGTTTCATCAAAGGACTAATGTGAATGGTCGGATCCTCTTTGTATTCATCTTCAGGGAAAATGGACACAAAACCAAAATGCTCCAACAGTATCGCAGACGTCTGTTACCCTAACCATTGGGTTCTGTTTCGTTTTGTTTTTTTTGTTATCCAATTGCCAAAAATTAACAAGACAACTGGAGCAAAAATCATAGACCGGTCTACAGTAAAAGCATGTTTTCATTACATTGTTTGTCCATCAGAAAATACTGGCCATGCCACACTTACTGCAGTATCTTGGTCACGATCATCTAAAAGATAAATTAAGACGACTGAGAACAAGAAACGATACAATCATCATATTTAACACCCTTTCACACTGTGCATTGGGTAAAGTGCCGACAGAAAAGGGGGTCAAAGTTGACCTGACATCAATGAGTCTCCGGGTGACAAACAGACTGTGTACTGGAGCAAGCAGGTATACCAGAACCCACCGCTCCGACCAACATTGCTTTCATCGCTCTCTTGAATTTGCAACCCCTGCTTGATGTGTAAAAGTACACACCAGGCCTGAACCGCCGCTGTTTGGCATGTGTGACGGTGACGGGTTAATGAAGACGTTTTTCTGCAAGCTTCAAACACTTGTTCATATATGAGAACTCATGCACAGCTTTAAGCTTCATTAGTAACAATTACGGGGGACAAGTCTGGTTCCACACTTCACCTCAATTAACTGTGGCACTCCCTGTGGGTCCTCTGTGTCAGGGGCCTCCGGGCCCCCAGGCTTTGCTGCCACAGCAATCACTGGACATTCCTTAAATCTAGACAGCAGAAAAACATTCACAATAGATTATATGAAGACATGGGAGTGATATATTTTCAACTGAACAAAAGAAAAAAGAAAAATGAGAGGTCTTGCTGGCAGATTCAAGAATACACAGAAGAAGACAGAACTTGGAAACACTGATGGAGTCTGGCCTTTACAGGTCTACATTTTAAAGCCACATGCTTATTTTTCAAATCAATAAAATCCGACCTGGTGCTCTCCAGTGTCTTGTGCAGCCTCTTGGTCATTTTCTCGATGGCACTTTGTCTCTTGTTGGGTGGCAGAAGGTCGATTTTATTGAGGACAACAACCATGCGAGAACAGGTCAGTTCTCCAATCAGCAGACACTCTGCTGTCTGAGTTTGCACGCCTTTCACCACATCCACGACCAGTATCATCAAATCAATGATCTGAGCACCTATAAAATCAGATATTACATAAGCGTAAGAGAAACAGCACAACATTGTGCTTTCATGTAAAAGACATTCCAGATTCCCTGCTTTTTAAAAGTGGACTTCAGCGATGAAAGTTGTAAAAATTCCAAGCATGAACCCGACAACAGCAATGTAAACAGGATTTGGACACAGATGCCCAAAAATAATAGTACAATAAGAGGAGGAATTAGGGGAGGGTGGGGGGTGCAGCAGTCCAAAGAGAGAGTAAAGGGCTAGAGGGTTGAAACTAGAGCTGCAGCTCACTTGGTTGTCTTTCCTTTCAGTCTTTTCTTTTCCTGACTTTGGCAGTCTCTCTTTCCTGTACTCCCCATTTTTCTTTCCTTCTACTTGGCTCAACTCGCTTTCCTGTGCAATCCCCGCTTGGGACTGGAGGGGAAGTTCAATATATACCCTAATCTACAGTTCCTCTCTAATATACAGCATGTGCCACCCCTGTGGCTTAAAGTTTTGACCCACAATGTGAGGTACACAGCACAGTGTTAAGGGTTTGATGTGTCTGAAAAACACAAACACATCTATAACAAATAATTTTTCTCTGCTGAACCTCATAGTGAGTTTTACACTGCATTTACAGGAGAAATGCAACAACAAGTTCATGGTTTCTTCAAATATTACCAACAATCCAAGTGATTATGTTTCTCTCAGGCATGGAGAAAATGCACCCCCTGCTGGATAAGCCAAATCTGAGTTTGATTACAGAGGATGTAGCTCCCAGGATCCTACTGTGGCTGTTATTGCTGCTAAAAGACTTGGATTGACATGGGGCCAGAATATTTTTGTTTTTACACCCTCCCCAAAGCTGATAAACATATACTTAATTAACCAGAGCTGAGGTCTTTTCCAGTTTATTGTCATTCAACATTTGGATATGCATAGATAGGGATGCACCTATATAGACCTAGTGACTAGTACATATTTTATCATTTAGTCCTATTTTACATTACAGCATACAAAATCTAACACAAACATTAACATCAGTCTAAATTAGCAAACATTAACAGTTTAGGGAGTTAAATGTAAGGTGGCTTGCTTACAATAGCTTCTGCTTTCACTTTAATATCATTGACATGGAACTCTAAACTCCTATCAGTGTGATTTCTGGTGGTTTTGAGTTCCCAAATGTGAATCTGTTGTGTGTGTGTTTTGCTTTGGTCCATGTCACTCTGATGTCATCTTAAATTTATACAGTTGTTTTGAGTTCTATTTTGATAAAAATTAGTTTGATTGTGATTATTTCACAGCTAATTTGGGTGCTTTTTCTAACATATTGGTCATTTGTGTCACTAGAAGGGTTATTTTAAATTATTTCTTAGTTTTTTAAGCCACACTTTGGTTGTTTGCATCTTCTTAAACCCATTTTTTCTCACAGACATTTTATTGGTCACTTTTGAGCCATTTCATACCTTATCATTGACTTCTCTTATGCTTTGTCTGTTTTTTAAAATGATAAAGGAATACAGCCTTGCAGTTAGACAAGGACTACCTAGGTCTATGAATATGCACCCAGATTATCTGTCCCTACATACACATGCATGTGGTGTTGAGATCAATCTCTCCAGCCTTATTTTGTGACATTCCGACTCTGATCGTTTGTAACACTTTTTGCTGCGTATTAGACTTTACCTCCAATTATAGTCCGAATCAGGGAGGCGTGCCCCGGACAGTCCACCAGGGTGAACTGAAGGCTGTCGTATGGCTGTTGATCTCCAGTTCCCCGCATATGATCGGGAAGATCCACCGTGAAAGAGGAAAAGCCGAGGTCTAATGTGATCCCTCTCTCACGGGATTGTGGGTTCTTGTCAAAAGCAGCCGTGGAGGCAGTGCTGCTCAGCGCCCTGGCGAGCGAAGTTTTCCCGCTGTCGACATGTCCGAGCACCCCGACATTGAAGTTTAGCGTTTTTGTTTGGCTGTCAGGAGCCTCAGACATTTTAACTATCTGATTAAATATTATATACCATGCGTGTTTTCCTTACTCTGAACCGGACCTTGAACTCAGCACGCTACGTTGTTTACTGTTCTCAAACGCTAGTGGAAGGAAAAATATAATTTTATTACGTCGTTTATGCCTCACAAAATGTAAATAAACCGTAATAGAACTGATCGTTTAATTGTAAGAGTTGCGAGAAACATCTACTCCAGTGTCAGCGAACTACCATCCTCTGGGCAACAAGCTATACCGGAACTTCTTTTAGGAGCAAACAAATGCCAAACATTTGTAAAACGTCCTCCATTAATTGCATTTTAATAACAAAATAACCATTTAATATATGTAGAAAAGGGCAATATATATTGAAACATATCCATCACTTTAGTCCTGTTATATATCATTTAAGTAACATATTTACGAGCCCATATTTGTTTCTACTACGACCTATCAAACGATACACAAACGGAAACGAGTGGGATGGTTGTCGCGTATAGAAATAAGATTGGCATAAAATTATCCAATCATATCGTCACATCTTTTCAGACAATCCAATAGTTTGTCAGTACAGCCCAAATAGGCGGGCCTATAGGGTATCACTTCCTCTTATTTTCCCTAGTAACCCACATGGTAACCGATTTCCCTGTGTTTTGAGTTGTGGCGCCCTTTGCGGCGGTAAGAAATTATCAAACAAAAAATAGTAGTTTCATTAGTTTTTACTGTGTTTCGCAGTCTTTAAATCACACGTTAACATAATTAATACAGCCATGAAAATCGAGGAGGTAAAAAGCACCACAAAAACTCAGAGGATCGCCTCACATAGTCACGTCAAAGGACTCGGGCTAGACGAGGCCGGGAATGCTAAACAGACAGCATGTGGACTGGTGGGCCAAGAGGCTGCAAGAGAGGTAATATTCACGTTTAACTACGCTTGTACTATTAATTTATTCTTAACAGTTAATCTGTTGATGATTTTATTTTTTATGAAGAAATTTTTAGTTCACAGCAGGAAATCCCGTCCACCCTGAGCTAATTTATCTAGCATCGCTACGTCTGATTCAGTCTCGTGTTACAGGTAATCAGAAGAAACTTGACTGATATAAGTCGTATTATGTTCTGGTTCAAATGTTCTTTAGGATGAACCATTTTCTCTAAAGGGGGACAGCAAAGAATGAAAATCTTAAAAAGTAAAATCTGCTGTTAAATTACAACCAAAATATTAGTTGCTGATTTTTTATCTCACAGTACATCAAATCAAAACGGCCCTATTTTAAATTATGAACAGACACTAGCTTTTAAATATGATATAGTCTATTATATTGCCTGGAACCAGTGTTATAAAATACCACGTCCAGGCTATGCCCTACCTTTCGCCTGATAACAACTGGGATAGGGGTCGTCTCCAGTTCTTCCTGCACTGAAATAATGATAGGTCTTGTTTTTTGGTTGTTGTGATTTTTTTCTCTTCTATTTTTTACATAATATTAGATTTTAATAACCTGCAAATCTTTTAATCTCTTTTTTTTCTTTACACTATTATTTCCCTTATGGAAGTGTTTTGTTTTGTTTTTGTTGTTGTTTGTGAATAATCATGTTTGATTTTTTTTTTTTTTCTTCTCACTTTTCAGGCTTGCGGCATCATTGTTGAACTGATCCGTTCAAAAAAGATGGCAGGAAGGGCAGTTTTATTGGCAGGACCACCGGGAACAGGAAAGGTGTGTGTTTGTGTGTAGGTGCCAGAACACTAGTAAAACATAAACATTTTTTGTTTGTTTGTTTGTTTTTTTGGATATGCAAATTGTCACTCTTTTTTCTGATTTCCTACTGTCTACCTTCAGACTGCCCTCGCCTTGGCTGTAGCACAAGAGTTGGGAAACAAAGTGCCTTTTTGCCCAATGGTGGGCAGTGAGGTGTACTCAACTGAGATCAAGAAAACAGAAGTGCTAATGGAGAATTTCAGGAGGGCAATCGGTGAGTATTGATGTTGTTTCCTTGCACCCGCCATTTCACTGTGATAGTAATAATTGTTAGGTACTTAAAACCAAAAGAGAAATTATATTGGCCTTCCAGGATTCCCCTGAAGCCCACATTTCTGGTAGCTTGCTACAACGCATTAAACGTGTACAGGAAACTCAGCCAGAATAGATACAAGGGTCAAGGTTAAAAGATTTTTTGGTGAACTGAAGCAATAGTTGATCTTGAAGTGCAGTAAGGCAAATTTGGCATTTTTTACATGAGATTATATTTCCATGGGTCAACAGTGGCAAGTCCATGGATGTGAACAACAAGGTGCCCTGCTCAGCCTGTTGTCCTGCAATGTAACATAACACATGAAAGAAGACTTAGAGGATGGCGAAGGAAAGGGGTTTGTCTGACTGCTGATGGCACCTGTCATACATGGAGGAAATGGAGCTTATGTAGAAGAAAAGAGTGTCATCAGCACGTTTGCTTCACCCTGAGAACAGAATCTGCAGGGAGGAGCACATTTCACTTGAAGTTTGTCATCACCTAGTCGGTAACATGACTGCGAAACAGTCCCTGTCCTAAACACAGCTCGTGGACCCTCAGCACTGAGGATCAGGCACCTGTGTGCTGCTCAGTGCTGAGGGTCCTTGTGATCATGTTACACTGACTGATGCGCTGGTATTTTACAGGGAGGTAAACATGTTTGTCCCCTGTAATAGAATACATTATTTGGTAGTCTGAAAAGTGTAGTGGTTAACTGTTACAAGAATATAACTCTCTGAACTCTCCCCCTGATGTGTGCGTGTAAAGTGTGTGTGCATATCTAACTGTAATGCCGATCATTTTCAGGGCTGCGCATCAAAGAAACAAAGGAGGTGTATGAAGGGGAGGTGACAGAGCTGACCCCCTGTGAGACGGAGAATCCTATGGGTGGCTACGGAAAAACCATCAGCCACGTCATCATCGGCCTGAAGACGGCCAAAGGCACAAAGCAGCTCAAGGTCAGACTGTCAGATAAAATCTAAAGTCTTCTTTAGTTTCTCTATCAGCAACTGTAAATAATATTAAGGTACAGATTAATCTGTGCACAAACAGTGGGATACTAAATAAAAAGTGAGAAATGCTAATTCATTATTACAGGGCTTTTTTGTAAAAGCTGAATTTTTGCTCACTTTTTTTGAATGGTGTTCACAATTAGTGGAATATTATCATGATTTTAGTTCAGTTTTTTTCCATTGTCATTGTAAACAAGCTGATTCCATGCATGTGATACTAAATGTTGTTTACCTAACAGAAGCTGTTGTGTTTTCGTAGCTGGATCCCAGCATTTATGAGAGCCTACAGAAGGAACGCGTTGAAGTTGGAGATGTTATCTACATAGAAGCTAACAGTGGAGCTGTCAAGGTAAACTTGCTGATGTTGTTTGCTGTTACAGTAGCTGTCCTCACTGCAATACTTGAGTTCATTGAGTCCATTCAGTCTCTATTCTTTGTAAAGACTAAAATAGGAAAGGAGAAAAAATGTTTTGTTGAGGAAAAAAAAGAACATGTATGAAATGATTTGTGCCTGTACCAGATTTTAAAATTATTACAAAATATTATACTTCTATAGGATTAAACTGACTGGAAATCATTAAGATCAAACTACAAAAAAACATGGAGACATGTGCTTACTACTTAGTAATTGGAACCTCATTTATTTATTTGTTTTTACAGCCATCAAAAAATGTTATAATTGTGAACAAGACTATCATCTTTACTTTATCGCCTGGTGTTTTAGAATAGAAGGTTTCCGTGTCACCAAAGCAGGCAGGGACAGTGCTTTTCTTTGGACAAATGCAAATGCATTTTATTGTAACTAGATCACCATTTCATAGAAGCATTGTGTCTGGATTATATTTAGATTCTGAAGGAAGGGAAATGTCAGAGAGTTTAAAAAAAAACAGTAATACAGTCAAAAAGGACTAAATAAAATCAACAAAATAATAAAACAATCAGAGAGCCATACAGATACTATAAATGTACAAGTTAGGATCTTGTTAACAATTATTTTAAGAATAATTCAAGGTAAATGCTGCCATATTTTAATGAAAAAAGGTACCTGGTGTGATTTATTATTGTCAGCATGAGTAACAGTGTTTTCTCACAATCTGTTAGTATTTCCATCAAACTGAAGTATGTCGGCAGCAGTTAGGAAACCTTTCAATAAATGGGTCCAAATAAGAATCAAATTAGACTTCAACTAATCCGATCACATCAGTTTTACCGTTGTAATATTGTATTTTCTGAAAAACTATTTCTCATTTAGATCAAATCTGTCATCTTTTCAGTCCTTCAGTCTGCTTTCATCTCTCCCAGCCCTGCATGAAAGCTCCTCTGCATTTCTGCTGTACTCTGGAATGAACCTCCTCATTCTTTCAGCTCTTTTCTCCTCCTCCTATCTTTCCATCTCCCCTCATGCCTCTTTTGCAGCAGAAGGGCTTGTGGCCTGTGTTGACAGGCCTTGATGACGGCTCTTTTAGTCGGTGCAGGTGGGCCAAGGGCTCGGGTCGGCCGTAGTGGAAGGTCAAGGGAGGAGGACTGGGTGACACATTTGTTACTGTTGACAGCAGACTCATGACTTGCCTTTGATCGCTCAGCCACATGTCCTCCTCTCTTCGATGGGCTGGCAGCAGGATCAGTTATACACCTGCTCTCCCTCCTCCTGTGTGTTGCCTTTTGTTTCATTATGTGCTGCACTGGTGTTTTTTCTCCTTTTTATGTAACAAGTGTTTGATGAAAATGCTCTTTCTAACCATCTTTGCAGAGACAAGGTCGTTGTGACACGTTTGCAACAGAGTTTGACCTGGAGGCAGAGGAATATGTCCCACTGCCCAAAGGTGATGTCCACAAAAAGAAGGAGATTGTCCAAGATGTTACACTGCACGACCTGGATGTTGCAAATGCCAGACCACAGGTACATTACAACACTGTAACATCGTATGTGAATGAATACATTTGCTAACATGTAATAATTGCACATTGTTTTATCCCAGGGAGGTCAGGACATTCTCTCCATGATGGGTCAACTGATGAAGCCTAAAAAGACAGAAATCACAGGTTGAGATCATTTGACGGCTGACTAGATGTGAAAATCAGAGGAGGGCTGTAACTAATCGTCCGTCGTTGTTTTTCTAATTCCAGATAAACTTCGTGCTGAGATCAACAAGGTGGTTAACCGCTACATAGACCAGGGTGTGGCCGAGCTCGTACCGGGGGTGCTGTTTGTGGACGAGGTGCACATGCTGGATATAGAGTGCTTCACGTACCTCCATCGCGCGCTGGAGAGCAGCATCGCTCCCATCGTCGTGTTTGCCTCAAACAGGGGAAACTGTTTAATCAGGTGAGAGATGTAAAATGTGTTTATGGAGAGAAGCACGGTCATCAGAGTTTAACAAGGCAACGTTTTAATGAGTTTGCTATCGTTTACCATTGTGTTTCATTTATTCAGATCTCCATTAGCTGTAGTCTACCCAACATGCTGCCATACAATATATTCTCATTATTTTACATTTATCACATGAATAATTATTATGTAAAAATGAAAGAGAAAACGAACAACACAGCAACCAAACAAAACAGAGACGAACACAGGAACTATCTTATATTAACATTATTTCCACTCTGCATACTCTTCTGCTTATGTTGACAGTTATCTAAATAAATGCAATATAAATCATGGGATGAAATGATTTATGGTCTGAGTGCTGTTCTGTGCTTAAATACTTTTTAAGGGGGACAGAGGATATCAGCTCTCCACACGGGATTCCTTTGGATTTACTGGACAGAGTTATGATAATCCGCACCATGTTGTACACGCCGCAAGAAATGAAGCAGGTGAGTCTGAGTGTCATTGTTAAAATCCGCTGCATGAAAACATCTCTGTGGAAACATTTTGCTTATAAGGCCATGGCTTGCAGATCATCAAGATCCGTGCACAGACTGAGGGGATCAGTATCAGTGAGGAAGCTCTCACACACCTGGCAGAGATTGGCACCAAGACCACCCTCAGGTACATTCTTTATGCTCCAAAATCCTTTTTATAAGTCTAGGTGTAGACACCTTGAAACATGTTGACCTTTTTCATCTAGACCTTGCCATGATCTAATAAATGCTTTTTAAATTTTTGCATGTTTTGAGTGCCTTTGTGTTCATTTTGTTCATATCCGTTGATCCCTACACTGAAGAGTACCAGAATAAAAACTTTTTTTACACCCAGCAGCATTCCATGCACCTCATGTTTTATTTTTATGAGTGTACATAGTGGTTTAGGTGTTTGAAGACATCTGGACATCTGGAAAAGAAGCCCAAGCTCAACAGTATTATGTGTAAAACCCTGAACAATCCTCTACAGCATGTAGTATGGTGTAAATTATTTGCACAATGCCTTGTTGGTTTCAGCACACATTGTGTCATGTTTCACTGTTGTTTGCAACATGGAACCCTGCAAGTCAAGAGACAGAGTAACTGTTTAAACATTGTGTGAAGTCCCATCCAGAGCAAAGGGGGCATAATAACAGCATAAAGGTTTTGGCACATTTACACCAGCCCTTCTTATTCTTCTGGTGTGAATGTGCAAACAACCTTTGATGCAGATCAAAGAAGCAAACTCTGGTTTGCCACAATGTTGATGTTTCTTATTTCCTCTCAGGTACGCTGTACAGCTGCTGACACCAGCCAGCCTGCTGGGCCGCGTCCAGGGCAAAGAGAGTGTGGAGAGAGAGCAGGTGGAGGAAATCAATGAGCTGTTCTATGACGCCAAGTCGTCCGCTAAAATCCTCCAAGACCAGCATCACAAGTTCATGAAGTAAAAATGAATTTCCTGCTTTTTTTTTTTTTTTTACAAGTGTCCACAGGGGCCCTTAAATCACCTCAATTTCGTCAGTGCTTGTTCTACACTTTGTCTTTTTGGATTTCATTCATCCCAACTCATCATCCTGGGATTCTTTGCATCATCTAACACACCAGTGACTGTAGACGTTTATTACATTTAAAGTTTTATTTGTTCTGCTTGTTGTTGACAATTTATGAATAAAAAAGAAAACATCTCATCAGTTCTGTTCACGATATTTTGGGATGTTTCATTGTTTTCACAAGTTTCACCGCATTACTGCTGCACGCCACTCAGCTGTTTAAACAATTTCATAACAACACAGTTCATTTTCATAAAAAAATTTATCTATATGCATCTTTTGCGCATCAAGTACAATATTGTGTTACTACTTTAAATCTATGGATCAATATATTAAATGATCATTTAGAAAACCAAAAATTCGAACTTTAAATTTAAATACAATTATTTCCAACACTTGATTTCAACATTCATTTCTTAAAGTTACCAATTGGTGTTCTTTGGCTGTAGATATATGCTAGACAGTTGAGTTGCAAAATGAAGCAAAAATGAAACGAAACAACAGAAATCTGAATTAAAGATGTCTTCAGTTTTCTAGCTGAACAAGCGCAGGAATAGCGAAACTCTTTAACGTGGAACAGATGTCACCCAGACATCGAAAGTTTGCCTTTACTTCCTCACCGGTCGACTTGAGCGTGTGTTGAAAGCAGTTTCTGCTCCCGACTTCACTCCGCTAAACACTGAGGGAGCAGCTTTTCCCATTTTCTCTGCAGGGAATGACAAATCGTAATAATTTACTGAACATGAAGCAGAAACATCTGTTGATGTCCACTTTGTGTAAAAGGCACACATTTAATCCCACGGGACTAAAGCAAATTTAGAAATCTTCAATCTCCCATCTCATCTTTTCCTCTCTCTGTATATGGAATGGAAACTTTAGTAACATAAGAGACCCGACACACACACACACGCTGCCATAATGTGATCTTAGCTTAACCAGACACACAACATTTAAGACTTTGAACTTCCAATAGCTTCTTCAAGTCACGAGTGTTTACATGAATGTGTGTGTCCTCACCACACTCCTCCATTACTTCAAATGTCTTGCTCTTCACTGGTCCGCTGCTTCCCAGCTGACTCTTTGCTTTAGCCAGGTCCTCTTCTTTCACTTCAGGGCGTTGCGCTTGTTCATCTTCCTGTCCAGACTGAAAAGTAGAAATACGAAAAAGTTCAGGAACTCCACGTGTCTGAAACAAGGAAAACTGAAGCTGTGATCTTACTTGAGACATGATGGTTGAGTGGCTGGAAATACTCTTCTATCAGCCGTCTCCGTTTTCTTCTTGAAAGTTCCTCCCAACACACACCCACATATACACACAGTGATTCTCCAGTGGACAATAAATCTGTTATAGAATAATAAATGATGTCATACATGAAGAAACGCCTCCTCTGTGCTGTCTTTCTGCCTCTGGTTTTCATCCGCTTCTCCTGCTGTTTCATTAGGAAATGAGATCACAGCTGGAACTTCTGACATCTGCCTTCATTTTATAAATCCCTGATTTGCAAGAACATGACTTGTGACAGTTTCTGTCATCCTTCCAAGTCATACTGGAAGCACCGACAAGAAGCTGACCAAATTGAACTCAAAGTCCGGAAGATCAGACTTGAAACCTCCTGACAAACTCTAAACCACCACTAACTTACAATAGAAGATGAAAGGCGACTGGAAGGGGAACAAACAAACATTGCCTAGTGTAAAAGAATGCCATTCCAACATTTCCGCCCATTTCACAGAACTATGCGGTAATGTAGCCCCTCAGGATCCTAAACTGAGCGGCTAACAGTGCCGTGGAAAGACCAACAAATAAAAATGTTTCTCAGCAACAAATCAAACAATCATGCAATTCAAACGTTTGCAATCTTAGATTCATTTTGATTGACTTATTTAATTCAACTATCGTTAAACTGACTTCAGTAATGTTAAAAAAAATTCATAGAAGTAAAAATGCATTTCAAGTCAGCGAGAAGCATTTCTCCTGCCATGACTGACAGTTTGCATGTTTTATCCGGCCTATTTCTATCCAAAAGCATTATTCAACTGGCAGAGGTGTAGTGAAGTAGTGAAGAATTATAAATACTTTGTTACCTTACTTGAGTAGAAATTTTGGGTATTTATACTTTACTGGAGTATTTATTTCTAGTTCCACTTCTTACATTTTTATCCAATTATCTGTACTTTCTGCTCCTTACATTTTTTAAATGGCCCAGTTACTCCTATTTTATGTAAGTTTGTTTTCATTTTGGCTCATTAAAGCAAAAACACACACAAACAAAAACCCCAAAAGCTTCATGTACTTGAAGTTTTATACTTTTATACTTGAAGTAGTTTTAAAGCCAGTACTCTTACCCTTTCATTTGAGTAAAAAGCTTGAGCTGATACTTCAACTTGTACAAAAGTATTTTTATAACCTAATATTCATACTTCTACTTGAATAATGAATGCATATACTTTTGACACCTCTGTCAATTAGTGATTCTTTGTGGTCCTTAGAGGAAGTGGGTCCATGCATGGTTGTGTCTCGTCTGTAATGCCCCGACAATCTGTTTGGTGTGTAAATTTTCTTTCACCCAATGAAAGCGGAGAATAGAAACATGGACTAAAAGAAGGATTCAAATTTTCAATAAAAAAGACAACAAATAAATAAAAATGTTAACCTCTTCAAGTTGAATTAAATTCAGCTTTGAAATGTTTTAATCTCTGTGCTGACAAACTACAGTAACATGAACCCACTGCAGAATGAGGAGTTTTGGTCCTTTGAGTTCCCAACATTTTATGTTTCTCATTGAATTAACCACATCAACACAGTTAATTGCGCTGCCCTGTTGAAACTGTAACTAACCCTGTAACAAAAATACACAGTATTATTAAAATACATTAATCTTTTCCACCCAGCATTAGATCCTGGAAAACACTGACGTTTTGATACTCAGGAATGATACAAATGAACACAGACACATTAAACATAAAACACAAGGTTCATGTTCCCCGGTCTGTCACACAGCCAGTAACTGTCAGTAAATCCCTAGCTTTCCATTTGTTGATGGCGCAGATGTTTCCTTTACAAGTTGTGATCATTTATGTTTCTTTCTGTATCGTGGCAACAGCTGAGTCCTCACAAACTGAACCAGCTGACTCTCTGTGAGCAGAATGGCTGCAAGCACAAGAAGTAGACATATTCCTCCCACAGCGACATGAATCAGTCGGAACAACCAGCCGCCGTCACAGCAGAGAACAACCTGAAAACAAAAACACTCTCAACTAAGGCCACAGAAATGCAAAATGACATACAGAATAGACTAAGACTGCAGTTTGATGGCTGTAATAGTCAACATTTAAGGTGAAGCATCTTTTGTGGTACCTCGGAGACAGATGTGATAATTGCACTGACAGCAAGAGCCAGCAGCAGGAGTGGGGAGGGCTTGAGTCCTCGCAGAGGTTTCCACTGACTCGGCTTAAAGTAACGGTCTATGTAAAGCAGGCTGTGCAAGATACGAAGGCCCATGTTGAGGCAGTTTGCCAGTATGAATCCGACAGCACCGGCCCACCATGTCAGCATGTAGGACAGGAAGAGGAAGGACACAGACAGAGCCAGCATGACCAGGTTATACCTGAGGACAGAAAATAACCCACGTTAGCTGAGAGATTGTGCAGGGTAATAAAAACAGTGTCTGAATTCTCACTTATCTACTTCTCCTTGGCTCATAGCAGCAAACACGAAGCACTCCGTTACACCATTTACAGCAAGCAGGAGGACATAGCAGCTGTAGTATCGCAGCAAACTGGGTCCTATGAGGAAATTCATGAAAAAAAGGAAACCCCATTGGAAAAGAATCCTTTATTTATGCATTTGAAATGTGTTTATGAGGCACATGTACCTGCCCCGCTACTCAGCAGAGAGCCACCGTAAATGTCCAGAGCCAGGTGAGAGTAGGCATATCCAAACACTGTGATAATCAGACCAATCACAAGCACCAGCTTCAGCAGACACTCCAGGACCTCTGCTGCAATAGAGACTTCTTCCTGTAAATAAATCCGCAACAAGAGGTTAAAACTAACAACACTGATATTCACAAAGACGAGGGCTTAGGGCTGGGCAATATACCGAGATTTTCAAACATATCGAGACTTTGTCACACGAGATAAAGAATGAGGTAATATTGTGTATATCGATTTAGCTTGTTTTGAGCTAAAAGTACCTCTAGTTTTAGCTTTTTGCTTTTTACCGTGTGTCTTTGTTACATGCATTGAAAAGCATTTTCTATTATTTTAAGACACATCTACTTTAATTTCAGTCAAATATTTTAACGCACTTGTGCTTTGGATCTTTAATAAAAGTAAATTTAGCACTAAAGACTGTAAATCTGAACCATGTGTTTGGTTAGGTTACTTGACCAAAAAATATTATATCGAGAAATATATTGTGTACCGTGATTAATGTATGCCGTGACTGGCATTAAGTTAACGATATATGAAATGTGGTTCATATCGCCCTGCGCTACAAGGGTTGTGTTTACTCTTCAGTCCAAACCTGTTTTTGACTTCTGATGTCGCGTCCTCTCTCCAACACTTTGGCGAAAAAGATGTAGAAACTTTCCTCAATGGG
The DNA here is from genome assembly GCA_036024015.1 of Craterocephalus amniculus. Lineage (NCBI taxonomy): Eukaryota > Metazoa > Chordata > Actinopteri > Atheriniformes > Atherinidae > Craterocephalus > Craterocephalus amniculus. The sequence goes on from JAVQJG010224529.1 coordinate 43,280, forward strand.
CAGGAAAATGAAGCGGGCCACCATGGAGCCCAGGTTGTTGACAATATCGTAAACACCCTGGTCTCCAAAGCTGAGTACATTTAAGAAGGTCATGACATAGCGCTCCCCCTCCGTCAGGATCTGCTTCAGGAAACTCTGCTTGAAGAAGCTCCACGTGAGCCGGGCTAGTGTCCAATCCACCGGTGGCTTTAAACACAGCAGAGGACAACAGCAGGTTTTATTCAGGAGGATTTCATAGACTTAAACAATTTGTAATCATCCATAAAGAAATGCCGGAACTACCTCTCCATCCATTCTGTGAGGTAGCAAATCTGCAACATGCTGCAGCGGGAAACTCGTCTTGGCTGCCTCTTTAGAGCCCAAGAAACGCATGAAGTAAAGAGTGTAGCACAACACCAGACATCCTGTGTAGAGCAACTAAGAGAAGCACAAAGGTTAAACTCAGTATTTAGATGCATTTACAAAAATAATGCAGAGGAACACAGCCGTCAACTTACATGGGCAGCAGAGAAGATGTAAAGGCCCCATTCAGGGGCAAACATCACCAACACCACCGTCACAGTGCACTTTGCGATCATGGCTAAACTCTCAGCGACCACTTTCAGTCTGACAAACATGTGAGTTTGAGCGAGAACCCAAAGGGGCTCAGCCAGGAGCTCCTGCACTCCTGATACAGCAAACAGCACCACTGCAGGGCCATAGTAGGGGACAGACTGCACATCTGGGAGCTCCAGGAGCCACAGCCAAACACAACCAAGAAGGACGGCCCATAATACACCAAGAAGCACCCTGAAAATGAGAAGATTGTAATTATTAGAGAAAATCTGAAAACCAACAATGTCTTTTATGTTTCAGTCAACTCACGTCAGCCATAAAAGGTTAATAACTTGTCTCCAGTTGCGCTCCTTCCCCGACTCCCCGCTCAGACAGGCTCTCCGGAACGCCTCTCTGGATAAAAATACTAATGTGGAATACAAGAGAGTAAGCCTGTTTCATAGAGAAAGAGAACAAATACGCGGGTTAAAGCGGCTAGTGCAGTGAAAGCTTGTGTTAACATGCTCTCCTTCGGTTTCCACCGGTACAGCAGCGGATATCTTTACCTGACATTGACAACCCCGATCAGCTCTTTGGACACAAACCGCAGAGTGAATGCGTTCAGCAGGAACGTGAGCACGCGGAACATCACCTGAGATTTAACCAGTTTAAAAATACATTAGACACCGGGAAGCACATGCTAGACAAAGCTATTTTCTGTGTTTATTTACCTGTAGCAACACATTATATGATGCTAAAGTGGACGCATTCTTCAGTATATCCTGAGAGCTCATTTTGGACTCTTAATAAACGTCAGACAGGAATGAAGTTGACAGGAATCTCCTGATTTCTACGATGGGAAAGATAATCTAAGTTCATACTGAGAGAACATCAAGTGTAAACTATATAAATAAAGTTATTGCAATAGCCCCTCATTTAAGAAAACTTCACAATAAACAAGCTTCACTGGACGTCTACTTCTTTAGAGCAAGTACTTCCTGACACACTGCATAGATACGTTGCGCGATGACGTCAGAGAACGTTTTAATGCGCAATGTTGCCGCTAGAGGGCGGGATTCTCCTTATAATAATAATCCATTATTGGCGTTAGCGCATGGCACAGCAGATGCATACAGCAAATGTATCATTCCGATGGATTTTAGCAATGAAAAATATTCTTGTTTGTGCTGGTAAATTTGTTCATTCTACATTAATAAAGAGCAACATAAAAATAATTATGGGTCTGGAAAGTTATATCAACACTTACTGTATCAAACATTACCTGAACTATGGCAAGTTAACTTCTGCAAAACTGTCAAGCAGCATCGGTGACATGAGAGACATTTTTTCTTAATGTCAAAATCTTGCTGTCATTGTTTTAAGTCTAAACTGTAGGGGTTGTTCATTTATGGATCCACTTTTAAGGATAGTAGTAAACATAATATTAGGTTTTTGACATGTAATTGCCAAGTTTAAAAAAAGAGTTCAGATGAATAACAGAAATCAAACTACATGAACACAAATTAAATTCAAACAGCTTCAAAAAGAAATCTAACTAATGACCAAAGGACCCTTCACAAACTGTGTATATATTGTTGATGAGTTCATCTTTGATGGTTCTGGTTTTAGCATTAGAACTTCATTATGAGCAACACATATAATGAGTACAGGGTTTCAAGTTGATGGTTTTTTAATCACATGTAAAATATGGAGACAGTACAAAAAAAGTACATCCTCAATGAACCAATATACATCTACATTCTTTATATACAGTATCCCACCAATGTCCCACAAAGTGACAACGCTCATGTAACATTACCAAACTCTCTGGCTGTACCAAGTCTTCCTCAATCTGCAGGCAAGACCTTTATATATAACTACGAACAGTGGTAGATGTCAAAATTTTATCTGGACTTATTCCATTCCAAACATGCAGTCGCTCCATTTACACAGTCACTCTACATCTGATGGAAAAGTTCATTCATATAACGTTTACTTAATTTTAACTTCCTGTAATGGGGAAAAAATGACGGCAGATGGTAGCATCAGGTGGAATGTAAAATTTATACCTTCCCATCATATTATTACTCACACAGGCTTTGGCAGCCTCCACAAATTATAAGCATGCACACAAACAGTTACATTAATATTTACAGTACAATGGCTTGTTTCTACCTCTATTATGTACCCAAGAATAGCTTGTGCTAAAAATGAAGTTACACAAATACTGACTGAGGGACAGTCAATTCATCTGCAAGTGTATGACCTGTCCCATAAACAACAGGAAAGTCTCCTGAGTCGAACTTTGTTACAGCATTCACTTTTCTAAAAGATGCTCCATCTTGGGGTTTATGAAGGAAAAACCAGCAAATGCAGACTGGTCCATGGAATCTATGAAGTTCTTGTCGCTGTGTGAGAGCCGCGGCTTCTCGCTCAGGAACTCTCGGTCAAAGTTACTGCAGTCATTTGGTGCTTTCTGTAATTGAGGACAAACAAATCTCAGCAAGAACAGTGGCAACAAAATACAGTTAATATGTAAAACATCACATGTCCTGTAGTTTCTAATCCTTTTAATCCTCAGTGACAGGAATGGGACATACCACTTTGGGTTTGAAGGGGGGTTCAATCTCTCTCCTCTCCAAGGCCTGCCAGTCAATGGTCTTGAAGAAGTTGTGCAACCGGATATTACCCACAATTCCCAGCCTGCATGTAGGGTCTCTCTCAAACAACTGCAGGAAAGTAGAGACCATAGATGTTAGGAAGGTTTGTCCCAAACACAGCCGCTTTTCCCAGTTATATACTCTCCTACCATCCAGCTGGGTTTATATTACTCTTACCAAGCTATGACAGATGTTATGATAAAGAAATAGATACATTACGGCCTTTCTTAACAATGCATTTATAAATGTTAAAAAACAGCGACACAGTTTAAAATGTACACATTATCTGGACCAACAGAGGCATTACTAAATATTTTTGTTACAATTTTTAAGTTAAATGTCAATATACCTAATAAACTATTTCCATCTAGAATCATGAATTTTCCCTTAAAGTTAAGACTTAAGTGCATCTAAAATTAAGCATCAGCCACATCTGACATAATTTTCTTCTCTATAACTTACTCTAACAGTAGGATCTCTTCAACTACTGTATATAAAAAAGTCCTTCAAAATTATTTAGTTATTTTTGTCAAGGATTTTATTCAGAATTCTGTTTTAGTTCAATTCATTTCACTCTGTAGCAGCATGTACCATTACTATTATATACAGTTGGTCCCTCATTTATTACATTCTGTCTTTTGAAATTGACAGTAATGTTATTGGTGGTGTATTTTCTTTTATTGCCACTTGTTCCAACTTGAATATGTACTTTGGTTTTTTCTGTACTTCATGTCATCTTTTTTGTGCAGTTTTCATATTTCAACTGGCACTAACTTAAAAAAATGAAAAATAAAAAAAATACTTTATTCGTCCCAGAGGGAAATTCAATATTGTAGTACTCTCATTCTTCAGGCTGCTGGAAGGAATGATCTTCAGTGAGAGACTTTTTCAGGTCAGATGAAAGAAGCTACAGAAGCAGTTCCATGTCTCTTGTGCAGATCTTCTCATTAACAGTGACATATCCAGTATGACACCATCACTGGTTAACCAGTACTGCAATTACACCTCCCTTCAGATTTCTGCTGAGTTGTTTATTGTGGTCTGCACATAAACTGCTATTTTCCTCTGAAGCTGCTTTCAGGTTTTCCGGTTTTAGTGAATTTTGTGAATGTGGACATTACAGTAATTTCCACAAAGTTCTGTATACGATAAAATCCAACATTAATCCATTTCTGCATATCATCCTTTACAGAACATTTTTACGTGATCTGAACCAGAGAATCAATCTCAAAATAGAAGGGCGCACAATCCCTGGGAAATAAGAAATGATCCAATTCCTCTGATCGTTAAACATAACAAAGATTAAAAGAAGTTTTAATGAAAATTTGCATAATTTCATGAAAAGTCGCAGACCAGCAAGGCTTCCTAATCGTAAGTTAATAAGTTATGAATAGCCATGCAAATGGTCATGTTTAGACTGTTTATCTGTTATTTTCCCAAATATTTTCCCGAAGTGTGTCAGTGTGCAATTCAAGCAGTTTGCTTTTTTATTTAATTTAATTTGTTTTGGGAATCCATTGTAATCAGCTTTTTTACAAAGAGGTTCATTCTGAGTATTGAATATGAGGCTGCTTATGCTTACATTACTTTTTGAGGATCTACTGAGCTGCACTACAAATCCACACAAACTCAAATTTGCGTACACAATCTTAAACCTGCCATGACAACTGTCCAAAGTGATAAATGCCGGACTTTGAATGGAAATGGTCATGCACAGATTTTGATAAATAAGGGCCGTGGTTTTTATGCTTTCCCAAAAATCTGACCGACAATTTTTCTAAAAACATTCTTAATGAATGTGCCAAATCTTTTCTTTGTAGATCAAACATCTATTAATATAACATTTGATCAAATAACATTCTGAAGTTCATTCATCATGGTTTATATTTTGGGATTTGGAATGAAATGTCATGGTACAAACCCGCTCAAGCAGGTCTTTGGCCTCCTTGCTTATCCAGCGGGGGTAGTGGGGAGTGTCCATGCGAATGGACTCAAACAGCTCATCCTCGTCATCCCCGTGAAATGGTGACTGACCGACCAGCATCTCATACAGCAACACCCCAAATGACCACCAGTCAACTGAGAATGAGTATTTCTGTCCCAACAGGATCTGAGATTGAACACAGAATCAGAAATATTTTACACATGCTATTAAACAAGATAATAAAACAGAGTCCTAAGATCCACTGCAGAACAAGAGCATTTATAACTTTACCTCTGGAGCAATGTAGTCGGGAGTGCCGCAGAAAGTTGTGGCACGATTCTCTCCAAACACGTTCTCCTTGCACATGCCAAAGTCAGCAATCTTTATGTGCCCCTCATGATCCAGCATCACATTGTCCAACTTGAGATCTCTAAAAACAAAAAAGATAATACGAGGAAGCTTGATAATAAATGTGAGTTGATTTCAAGATAACTGAATGTTGGCTTGCACTTCCACACAGAACTGTTTAGGTTGTTGTTTTTGTTATTTATTTTCAGGATGAGGTGAGCTACCGAGTAACCCTTTGAAGCATTACTTGTGTTTCATCATGAAAGCTTATTTAATGAAGTTTTCCCTAAAAGTTTAGCCAGCTGCATTAATTCTTTATATTCCCATAGCTTTCGGAAAATCATTCCAGCCAGAAAGATCCTATGTCCCATTAAGGCATTTTTTAAAGATCATACGTACCAATAAGATGTTGTTATTTTTGACATATTGTGAATCGTTTTAGAAAAACAATTATTTTCAAGCCACAATTTGAGTGTATCTTAAAAATCCAAAATAAAATCCAGGCAGCATGGGGGTATGTTGTTTAGCAACATTGCCTCATAAGGAGGGGTTTGAACTGGGCCTTTCTGTGTGGAGTTTGCATGTTCTCCCACCACTGGTTCTGTTGAGGTACTCCGGCTTTCTCCCAAAGTCCAAAAACATGCATTATAGGTTATTAGGTCACTCTAAATTCTCCCTAGGGATGAGCTAAGTGGTTGCATGTCTCTTTGTTGGCCCTGTGGTGGGTGTACCCTGCCTCTTGCCTAGTGACTGCTGCTGGGTAAGGTTCCAGCCCCCCTGTGGCCTTACACTGGAATAAATGGGTATAGAAAAGGGATAGCTGTAAAACCAAAATCCTGCACATATACAAAGCTTTTATGAGATATGTATTCAGAAGTAACACTGCACCCATTCTGTGTTTATAGAAATGATAAAGCCTGTAGTACTCTTACATTACTACATTACATTAACTAAGGTTTTAATCATCGGTCTTGAAGACAAGAGAGAGATCATTTATTAAAATTTCAACATTTTAATCCTTCTAAGTGTGTGAGAAATCTGTGTGTCCGTTTTGTCTCAGAGCTGGATTTATTCTACACATTAGAAATGTAACAAAGACAGGATTTTATCATCTTGAAAAAATCGCCAGAGTCCGGCCATTTCTCTCTCTCCAGCATAGAGATGTTCCTGCGTGCTTTCATTTCTAGTAGAATAGGTTATTGTAATGCCCTTCTCTCTGGTCTTCCTAAGAAGAGTATTTGTAGTCTACAGTTACTCCAGCACCAGTTGTGACAAGGACCAGAGAGCGGGAACACATTACACTGGTTTTAAAATCACTCCCAGTAAATTTCAGGCTTGTTTTTAAGGTTCTTTAAGTGGTTTCTAAATGTATTAATTGTGTTGGGCCTTTTCATTTAACTGAGGTGTTTTTAAATTATGATCTGTCATGGACCCTTTAGTCATGTGTGTTTGTGTGTATATGACTGTGTGAAAGAGAATATGAGTGTGATTTTAATCACAATATCTCTTATTGTGAGAAGGCTTGTTTTATTTTATATGCATTTTATTGTGTAAAGCACTTTGTTACCATTGGCATGAAAAAGATCTTTATCAAAAAATTTCCATTTTATTTGATTTGATTATTAAGTAGCAGCAAAGTACACTATTTTCTTTCCTTCATATTTTATCATAGCCACGACCACGGTTTTCTTTACAGTTTTTGCTCACAGCTGCATTAACAAAGTGAAATAAAAAAAAGGTGTGAAAATGTGTGGAATTACTCAACCAAGTAATTTTAGAGGCTGTACAAGCTTGTTTTCACATAAGACATGAAGCTCAACTAAGATCTTTGACTGTAAGTGTAAGTTGGATATACTTTATAGTTTGTTCTGACCTGTAGATGATGCCTTTGGTGTGCAAGAACTGAAGCCCACAAATGATCTCGGCAGAGTAGTACCTGGGAGGACAGATGACAGAAATTCACAGATATTAGCCAAACATTTCTGATGCAGCTGCAGGTCTTCACCCTGGCTATCTCACGAGATATCTCACGAGTTGGCAGCTGAACACTGGTGTCACTGAAGACTTGTTTCAGCGTATCAGCGTAGACTTGAATTATTGAGGAGGACATTTGTATGGAGTTGGAGACAAGTGAATAACACTCATAATGTGAAACCCAAGAGGTACTGTGAGCCGAAAGATTAGCCTATCGCTAACCTGCTTCCCTCATCATGTGTCGGGCGAGACGATTGCGTGCTGAAAGCAGACAGAGTAATCATCAGTGTAACCCCCCCTCCCAGTAAACAACCCATACACAGCGAGTGAAAAAGCTGTCTGGTTAGCGGCTCAGTAGGTCTCACTTCGTAACATGTATCATAAACATGGATACATGAAACAAGTAAGAAAGTAAGACTGCACTAGACCTGTCTTCCTCAGTGAGTTCAGCTTTGAGAGCAGAGTTAAAAGGATGAACTACACTCTGTGACAGTTTAGCAGGTCAGCAGTATCTACTGAGTGAGCAGGCTTTGTGCTGGTAAAGAGGTCATCTGAAACTGTCCAGTTCAGCCACTGCCAAAGGAAAAACATTGCATAACCAGTTACGAGAGATACTTTCCATTCCTGTGGCAGCCTGTGCAGCATCATACAACAAAACAATAATGTATAAAAACAGAGATGCAAAACTGATGCAGAAACTTTGAGAAACAGGACAGTTTTCATTATGTATAAGTACTGAGTGATACTAGAATAGAAATTCTGCTACACACAGAAAAAAGAAGTGCACAAACCAGAAGTTCATTACAGTGACAAGCTACAAACAGCTAAAGGAAAGATGCAAATACTGTCACAGCGCTTTTGAAAAAAAGGGGAAACTCTTTGAAGTACCTAAAAGCTCTTTCCACTGAACTCTCAATGAATGACTTTCAGCTGTCAACTTTATATCAACATGTGGTCAAAATATCCTGTTACATATGCAACAAGGCTCCACATAAAATGTTTGTGAACACTGGCTTTTTCAAACTAACAGCTCATAACATAAGCTGGGTGCTGCAGCTGCAACCATTTCCATTCAGTCTTTAAGAAAATAGCACTGTGCCTACACTGCAACGTTGTTTCATTTATGTTGAAACACTCGTTTGATTTAGGTGGTTTAGGTAAATTGTCAAGTCTCTGGTAATATGACATCTTGAGAAGATGCACCATCAAAGCATAAATGCAAACATATTGATAAGTTTATTTGCATGGCATGTTTCAGGGACAAGACATCAGGGATCTGGTAAGTTCATATTGTCTCACAGAGGATACATACAGTTCTCAGTCTTTCTCACAGAGGATAAATTATCCAGAATGAATGTAGTCGCTGAGTGAGAGCTATTTGTCAACACAAGCTACCTTATCTGTGTTTACAAAGTAGATACTTACTCCAGCCACTTCATGAAACCATGACTGAACTATTTGAGGTCAGATCTGTAAAACTTTTAGTAGGCAGTAACTAAAACAGGATATAAGTGCAAATCCATCGTGTTTACCAGTTTAACAAACTTGTGCAAACAAAAGGTTCCCTTATAAAAATTTGAATGGCATTTATGTGCATAAGCCAGACTAAATAAACACAGCAATAACATCAAAAACAAAGAAGGCTGATTTTATCAAATGTGAAAAAGACTCACTCATCAGTGAAGATCAAAATGAATAAAAAAAATCAGGGCTACTCATGAAAAATGATCTAGACATGATGAACAAACTGCATTTGATATACCTTTTACTGTTTTGTATGGAGACAATCACAACCTACGTAAGACTGGTGCATTGTTCTGTTTACTTTTTCCAAAAACTGCATTTGAAAACCTGAAGCAGTGCAAAAGCCACTATTATGTTAGAAAAGCCTTGTCTTCTGAAAGTATCAATAACAAGATTGTTAATTATGCTTCTATGCAATTTCTATCGACTGTATTCTATAAGACTCTATACAATTGTGATGAAGACTGAATAAATAAATCTATAATTGCTGTTCTAATACTATTCTAACTAAACCTCATATTTCATGTTAAATTTTGTTACCATTTTTACTTGATCATATCAGGACCATATGCATAAATGGCATATAATCTCTATCCTTTCTTCACTATAAATACTATCTAGTATGAATGAAAAGGTCTGTGCATGGCATCTGCTGTTTAAATAGATAAAGAAAAGCAGTAACCTAGTATAGAAGCAAATAATCTAAAGTAGAGTTGTCATCATCTTTTTGAAGATGACCAGAAAAATTCTTTTTTTTTCAAATATAAATTCAACAAAATCCTCCCATTGCACTCAAGCCTACATTTTTATAAGTTTAGTTATTTTGGGTTCAGATGAATGCATTGTGTACCTTCCTCTGACCATTATACAGCATAATTATCGCTCTTTATCTCCTCCGTGTTTTACAGCATCTGCTAAATACTTGTTAGCAAGTTTATTCATGAGATACTTTTTCAAACTTTAATTGGGGGTTCAGGTGTCATCAAGTTTCAGAGTTTTTCACACTTTTTTCTCCACTTTTTTCACCAGCTTGCCAATGTTATTCTGGAGTAGTTCACATAGAGTGATAAGAGGTGGGTGGTAATAAATGATACCTCCCAATAAACACACAACAGCGCACAGACACTAATAGTTTTTCACTCCATATAAGACCTGTCTGTATAGACCAGGAGCTAATGGATACCAGCCAGTCTTCAGTGCATCTGCCATCATTACATTATGTAGAAAAAAAAACAACACAAAGGGAAAAAGACAGCGTAAGCATGTTCCCTTCTTTATAAGAACTACCTTTCAATCAACACATTGATCCAAGATAAGTGACTTCCTGAACTTCTACATACAGTAAGCATCTGAGCTCTTAGTAAAGATGGCAGGTATGACTCACGTGGCTCTTAGAAGTTCAAAGCGACCTTTCTCCTGAATATGGAACATCAGGTCGCCTCCATTCAGATACTCCATCACAAAGAACAGATGCTCCTGTAGACAAGATTTCATCTCAGTATCAAGAAGGCAATTACGATCAATGATACAGAATAAAATGTGGTCAAATGCCTTAAAGACACTGAAAGGGAGTACCTTTGTCTGGAAGGTGCTGTACAGGTGTGTGAGGAAGGGGTTTTCCCAGGCTAAAGCCAAGACTCTTTTTTCTACCATAGTACATTCTACATCGTCATCCATTAGTACGACATCTTTCTTCAGAGCTTTTATTGCAAAATACTCTCCACGCCCCTTCAGCTCTGCCAGGAGAACCTTTAAATTACAGAGATAACTGTAAAATAAAATATACGTATAGCTACATTGTACAATTATTTCTTTAAAAGGTCTACACTATTCATTAGCAGTTTACTGAGGTGAAAGTTGGGGAGTACCTTGCCAAAGCTGCCTTTTCCTAACACCTTATGAAAGATAAAGTTGTCCACATTGATGCGGGTCAGATGGGTAATACGAGACTGTGGCCGTGGGCTGGATCCTTCCCACAGTTTGCCGTAGGGAGAGCCATCTAATGAGCAAGCAAAGGGCCAGAGATTTAAACAAGCTTTACGGTTAAATTCTGTTTAGGGCCTGAATGAATACATGCAAATAAGTGCATGTTCATAAAATATCACACTGACCACCGATGTCAAGTCCAGCAAGTTTGTTAACTTCATCATATATCCCTATGTCAGGCAGAGCAGGCAAGTTTGGATCTGAACGGCGAGTGGATGATTTCTGATGAAAGACAAGAAAGAAAGTTTGTTAATAATCAAAACCATCTGCAAACACACTGTCCCAGCTAAGTGTGGCATGTTTAGGACAGACACATTTAATCTGTTTGTTACTGTGTCTGTCCCCCATAATGAAGAGAGAATTTATTTTCAACTGGAGACTTGTGCAGACAAAACAAAAGAGTATTCCTGAACAAGCCGATCGGCAAATGTTATGAGGCAAGAAGCTCAAACTGACATGAAGGTGAAATCTTAGGCTAAAAAAACCTGTTAGCGCATCACAAAATGAAGATATTACTTTTAATACACTCCCTGTTAAAAAGGATATTGCTGTAAAGAGGTACTTATGAAGTTATAAGGAATCAATATTTTGTTTTGTCTGACATAAGGCATAATTTATTTTTTAGGTGAATTTTACAAATTGCTGCTGTCAAAGTATGAATACAGGAATATTGTGAAATTAATATCAGGCTATGTTTTGGAACTTTTCAGCAGATCTCTTTTTTGCCAAATGTCTTTTTAAATCCTCCAGGCTGTGTGACACAGTTTCAATTAATCAATACTGTCTGAAATAACTAAAAGAAATGTTTTTTTGATCAGACCACACACATCAGCAAGTGTTTGTATAGAAAAAGCGAGCTGTGCCCAGTCTTTTAGCCCTGAGCTCAGTACCCTCAGAGGTCAAACGTGCATGTATCCATGCAGGTGTTATGTTCTCATCAATAACAACAGGGGTTGGAATCAATTAAAAAATCCACAACTACTGAAAGTTATTCAGGGTAGGACTGAATGCCAATGAGATACTTCCCAACTGCCTCAAAAGTCTGATGTTAGTGGGTTATTTGATCAGTATAAAAAAGGCTTTTGAGAGCTGTCATGAAATTTCATACCTGCATTTTTCCTTCATTTAGAAGGAGCCATTTATAAATAAATACTTAAATACTTGTAAATACTTTATTTTAAATTAACTTAATTAAAATAAAGCTTTAGTACCTATGAGGACATTTCATTGGCATTTTTCCAATTAACTGTTATGTTTTCTTATACACAGCAGCTAAAAAACACTCTTGGACAAAATGTATGCAACTGCGACTCAACTTCAGACTCACCTTCAGACAAATGACCCCTGAAGAGAAAACAATGCCATTTGGTAAGTATAAATGTCTATAATGTTATAGAAAAAATGTCCAAAAATCAACCAGATGTAGCTCATGGTAGCACTCCTTAAAGTGGATCAATGCAACTCTGGGTATGTTTACCATGCAGTGCCCACCCCAAAGCTGTAGGGGGAGCTCCAGAGCGAGAAAATAGGCGACAGACGAAGAAGAATGTTGTAAACAGAGGCAACTTAC
>JAVQJG010224532.1:0-15650 GCA_036024015.1 Craterocephalus amniculus
CCAAAAATTAAACTATTTAATGCACATTTATTTATTATGAAAGAAGAAACGTAGTTATATATAGAGTAGAAAATATTTAGCTTAATTTATTACATCAACAAAAACTATCAACGGCTTCATATGTGATCATTCACTAAATTATTCCATTATCATGAACTTCTGTATATACTGTAGCTGTTGTTGTAACTGGGTGAGAAGCAGGCTAAAGTCTGTACAGAATATTTCTATGCATTCAGTCTATAATTAAAATGAAGTAATCCCTGAAAAATGTAAGAGAAATGTAGTCACACTTCTTAAGCAGATGTAATCTAGTCTGATTTTAATTATTTAATTAACTCAGAACATATAATCTTGATAGTTATCTTGTAATATCTTATAATCCGGTGTATTGTATTACTTTATTTACTTTATTGCAGTCACTTTTTAACAATCTACTTTAATGATCAGGTCTTTCTATTCATTATCTCTGTTAAGATTATCCAGTTTTTTTTGATCATAGTTATTACTTGTTGATAATGATAACAGCAAGTATAATAGTTATATCAACAGCATTTTAAAAGTAAGGATAGCTAAATACTAACATGCCTTTTATGATAAGACTAAATTAATATTAAGAAACTAAAAATATGTGCAAACACACATTGCCAAAATATCAGTAACTTAACTGGCTTTAAATGCAATGAAATGAACAGTTAGATATATCTATGACCTCAGGCCCTTTAGATGCACTGCATTAAAAACATACATGACTCTTCAAAATAATTCCCTGCATGAATTTCTCAACAAGAAAAACACATTATCCTTTGGAAGGATGCTTGGTTGATCACAGGGAGGAGACAACAGCATAACATACTCTTGCTTTGCACTCACTTATTTTTAGTTATATGACTTAATACAAAATGTTATTACTTGATTTTAAAGCCTTAAATGGTATAGCTCCTTTGTATTTATCAGAGCTTGCTCCAGTCAGGACTCTGAGGCCTTCTATTCATTTCCTTATGAAGTTCCCCACACATCGTTCTCCCAATTGCTTCTCTTAAGTCGTAGAACAGATTGCCACTCCACATTAGAGGTGTGAAGTCAGTTTCTGGTTTCAAATCCTGATTTTTGACCCACTTCTTTGAACTAGCTATTAAACGTAGTTGAGCTTGATATTTTCATTGCTTGTGTCTGCTTTTTATTCTGGTTTTATGTCATTTGTTTTTTACTTATTTTATTGTCTTACTGGGCAGTTATTTACTTGTTCATCCCTTTGGGGCAATTGGGGTTGTAGTAAATATGCCATATAAATAAACTTAAACTTTGGGCTAAAGCTAAAAGCCTACAGCCGGGATGCATAGATAGTGTGATGATATAAATCTAAATTATAAATACACGATTTAAAGCAACATTTTGTCATCTGAATCATTTTTGGCTTAGTTTGTTTTTTCATTGGATATTTTAGCAATACACTTACTCAACAAACACCAAGCTCATACTTTGGTCATTAAAGACAGGGAAACATCTGGAAATGACTAGAATTTCTTTTATGACCGCAGCATAGCACATTTTACATTCACAGCTACAGCTCATCCTCAGATCATTTATTCAGGCTACAGAGAGTTGATGGAGAAGAATAGATGCAACAATGAAAGAAAAAGTGCTCAGTTCCAACCTCTTTGAAATGTGATGCTCACATTTTCAGATTCAACATTAGACATGTTGCCTTACATTTTCTAGAAAATGCACAGGTTTAATTGGATAACCAGTTCTTTAATTTGGTTTTTAATTTAACAAGAATTTTTTTTGAGAAACAAGGTTGTTGTTTTGGTCTGACTTTTTATAACAGGAAAACCTGTTATTATGCCGCCATGGACAACAAATTTGTAATTCACAGTAATGGGAATAATTTCCAGTGCTATGGTCTATTTCTGTCCATCTTGCAGAATGTTTAAGGCATATGGTTAGACAACTTCTGTGTGAGCTTTTGTTGCTCACTATGAAAGAAGACTCGACATGTCAGTCCTACATCCTTTACTTGCTTTCAATCTGGTCCTTGTTCCTGACCATTTTTCTTTGTTTAATTTCAACGCAACAGTAAGAAATTCTAATATATGCCAAAATAATAATATATATTGGTCTGAAAATCAGTGGAAACAGATCTCATGGAGTCAAGAATCCTTTCTTTTGCCAAGATCTTAAGGGAAATTACATTTTGACAGAGAAAACACCAAAAAGCCCAAAACATCCAAAGATCTTTGGAAAGAATAAAGATACCAAATAATAACTATTCAAGCACATAATTGCTCAAACTTCGTTTTGCATACTGCACCATGCATACTGAAGTTCCATTCAATGTTGCACAATATGGTCCAGTGCCGTACCGGAACAGGTTAACTTCAGATTAAAAAGTTTAAACAACAAACAAAAACCAAAGTAAACCCTAACATAACGAAGCCGTCCTGGTGTTTGTCCTCTAGATGGCAACATTTCATAAAAATTTGAAGACTTCTTTGGTTTCAGCATCACAACGCAGACAGAGGCTATATATAAATATAAAAAGTAAAGTAATAATAAAATGTTAAAAAGTAAAAAATGATAATACTAATAATAATAAAATAAAAATAAAAATAAAGCAAAGCAAATAACTCACTATAACCGTGTTTTTCATGAGTAAATATTGTATAACCTTCAAATGTTTTGGCAAATTAGGCCTTGTTTTTTTTGCTCAGCAAAACGTTAAGTTGATAAAATCTAAGCAAATTTTGCAGCACAAAGTGCAATTGCACACACACACAAACACACACATATCTATAAATACAAATGGTAAGGAGGATTATGCCAGGACACGTCGGTGTGATATGATTCACTCCAAATGCAAAGTTTTCTGTTGTTTGCGTTTTAAATAGATAATTTTGTCTCGTCAATTGATTTATTCTTATTAAATAATAAGATCAAGTTAATATAAACAGATATTGCAAGTAATTTGCTGAGAAGTTTTGCAAAAAAAAGTACAAATATACGCTATGTTATGTTAACTCATAAATATAATGTCATACTTGTGATTAAGTTACCGCTCCACTCATATTAAAATGTAAGATTCAGGGGCCCACACACACGCACAGTGGGACAGATTCTGGTACTACTATCAGTTCCATCCATATTATATAATTTTTTCATTTTTACAAAATTTATCTGTTGGCTCTTTTATATTTTCCAGTATTTGTTGCACACCCCCGCTCCGTGTGATTAATCGTGGATGTAAACCTGGCCGGGGATGGGCCCGTGTTTGGATCTCCATGCGGATGTGACATTTCAGAGAAGAGCGCGACCGCCATTTTGAGATTTACCTCAGACTCAACACATCACAAACCACGGGAGGAGCGGGTTGTGAGCCGCACAGCTCAGGCCGACGTTGTATGACCGGACACATTCCTCACAAGACACGAGAGGTTAGTTGAGAATGCAGCAAGGCGCCGCGTTTTGTTGTTTATGGTGTTAGGGGCGGTTTGGGGGAATTGTTTTATGTCGGGCCGAGGCAACTGTTGTATCCGTGAACTTCCAAATCAACGTTAACATTAGTGGAAGCTGGTTTGAATGGATAGCTTTTTCCTCCGCTCTCCCCCAGACGAGGGACAATCGGAGGAGCACACGGACTGGGGATATCGCAGGCAAAGTTGTTGAATGTGTCCATAGCAAATGAGCCTTTGTTTTCATTTCTGCACCTTTATTTCAATTTGGCTGCCTAGTGTCAGGTAGCTTAACGCTAGCTAGAAACAGGGTATTTGTTTCTCAAAGTGCAAGTCGTGCTGCGAGTTCCCTTATTACCCCTCATTTCCCGGGGTAAAACCCGAGTAATTTAGTTTTTTATAGCGGGCCTCCGTTTTTTTGGGGCCCCAAGTTGATCAATTCCAAGCCCCCGCAGTCAGCCAGCGACTCGCACCCACCAAAGGCGCCGAGATTGGGCGAATAGCGAGCAAATACGTCCGCGTTTCTCTACCCGCTCCCCCGCCGACCTCCCCTCCTCACTCCCCGGCGTTGACAGCGGACAAGGCCGAGGTCGTAACAGAGCAGGCCCGGCCGCCAAGGCTCGACCTGTCCACCCCACCTCCGCATCCCACCACACCTCACCAGCAGTCCAGAACCCGGTTCCCCGCCGACCCGAACCTGGACAAGGTCGAGGGCAACAAAGATAGCAGGGAGCACCGCACCTCAACCACAACAACAGCTGCCAATATGAACCACCATCACCACACGCAGCAGCAGCAGCAGAAAGCCGGCGAGCAGCAGCTCAGTGAGCCAGAGGACATGGAGATGGAAGGTAAGTAATTCCCTCAAAAAGGGGGATAAGATTTTTTTGCGTCATCTTTATTGGTTTTATTGCTGCACGATGAATGCACGGCATTTTATATGTGCAAGCTCAGCTCAAACATACAGTAAACAACAAGGCCTGAAGCTGGCTGGGATAGCCGGTTTCTTTTTCTTTTTTTCTTTTTTTTGCTGATTGTGCGTCCGTTGCAGCATACTTGTGCGGAGCTGACCTCATTTTGCGTTATAAGCTAGGGGAGCTGTATTTCTGTTACTATGTCTGCAAAAAAACAAAAAACAATTGCTTGCATGTACGTCTGTTTGCCCAGATTAATATACATCATAAATCATTCACTCTCACCGGCTAGTGCATTTCTAAATAAACCGTTCAGTTTTCCTAGCGGTGGCTGCTGTGACAAGTTATCCGATGTAGGTTGCAAATTCATCGTCATTTGCAATCCACGTGCAGTCACTGAAATCCTAGATAGCTAATTGTTGATTACTTAGCTATTTGTCAACAGTGTAGTTAAGTGTTGCAATTCACATGGATTCATCACAAGGTATTTTACTCGTGCTGCCTTCACTTATCTGTGGGTTCTGGATTGAAATAGACAGTCATCGGAAAATATTTGCCTCATCATCGTTAACTTTTCTGCAAATGATTGTCAATTATATTGAGTGTATTTTATAAACAATATTAAATATAACCCCTTATTAATTAATGGCCATCAAACATCGCGCTAGCCTGAAAAGATGGTGTGTTAGCATCGTGTTTGGAGGCTTTACCCTCAATGCGGGTCTTCAAAGTAGCAAAAGATGTAGGCTGATAACAAATTAAAACGTGTCGGATGGGCCCCAATTTTGCAGAACAACCTGATTCGTTTGTTCTGGTAATCACGGGGGTCTGTGTTATTTCCTTACGTTCTTCTAAAGTTTTTTAAACGCAATGGACACCGCTAGCGTCACAGCTAACTGGGAGCTAGTCAATTAGCATAAAGGCCCACTTCGTTCTTTGAAACCGCTAGCTAGCATGCTAGTTAGCCGGATGCTAGCGCTCACGGAGGGGGTGTGTGGCGTTCCAAAATGGTGGCTTGTATTTTGTGTCGGTCGGTAGTGGCTGCTGCCTGTGTCAGGCCCTGATAGTTATCCCAGTGTATAATATATATTTTTTATCTCCCAAAATTTAAACGGACTGCAAATAATATTATTTTAATGATAATGATGGTATTTCTAGTTTAGTTACAAGCCCCACAGATTCCGGCTAATGTTAGTTAAAAAGTCTGCAGATGAATCTCTGGCTACTGTTTGCTAAACAGCTAACGGGAACGCAGATGCGTCAGCTCCGAGTTGCTTTTAATGCTTTATGAATAACATGTTTGGCCATGCGCGTTGGAATAAAATAATGAACTATATTATTCTGTCTTTAAGTTCTGTCACTTTCAATGTCGACATATAGCTGTTTGATAAAAGAAACGTGCGGCAGAGCTGGCAAGTAACGGTAGTCGGTGCTGCGGTAAGCCAGGCCCGCACAGAGGCAGCGCGGGGATTTGCTGCTTCATTGTATGGAAGACCAAAAGGCATGGAGCTCGCCATTTTTAACGATCTGTGTTTTTGTTAGTTCGATTTGGAGTGAGGGCCATCCCTTTAAGCGCAAGGAAGCAGTTTTTCCACGCAAACAACTGCATAACCGGCATTTTAATGCATTTTCTACTCATGTCAACTTTGGGCTGTTTATAGGCTACTGCGAGCGCTCAGCCTCACTGCGTCACTCAGTCCTGGGGATTTTATTATCTGTTATAACTCACACTAATTCCAGCTACTGAGCAAAACACACATCCCAGAATGCTTTGTTCAGTAAAATACACCCTGTGTGTTAATTACAGAAATATGCTTGTATTGCACCTGGAGTTTTAGACATTCATTTTAATACCCATCAGTCTATCAGCAGGTGCATTTACCACACTCTCAAATAGCTGTTGTTTCACTCCTCTTAGTTTCTCCCTCAGTGCACTAAAACCTTACATGGACAATGAAAATGAGCTGTCATAGTAAACTGCCCACTTTTCTGTGACTGCTTAAAGTAACACACACATTCACACACTACATTTTCTTCATGATGCAAGACTCAACATAGTTGCAGTGGGGTTTAACTCCCCGTTCTGCGTGTTTTAGAGATTTTGCCTCTTTGCAGAACTTTTAACTAGGATGCCAAGCAAGTGGTGTTGCTGAGATTGGCTTTCTGAACAATTAAAACAAGATAGTTGTCAAGACAAATCCCATTTCCATAAAACGATAATATTGAGAAGTAAGGAAGGGTTGCACAGTAGGGTAACGGAGGGGTAGACTTTGAAATTGAATTATGCTTAGGGGTGTTTTGAGTTTTCACTCCATTGTTTAATCATTTTGTGGTTGATGTTTCATGTTCAGTGTGACATGCTTAGCTGCCATAGATAAAAAGCAGGTCTGTTTTTGGTCTTAAAGTTGCTTAAAAGGAGAAAATTTAACACAATTGAAAACTCATATTTGCCATTTTCAGCGTAGAGACTGTAAACTTTATTATAAGATTAAGTAAGATTAGAATACTTTTGAAACTGCTGACAGAAATTAATAAATGTTTCTTTTAAAGGGTACCATTGTTGTGAAGTCATAGCAGAGATACACTTTATTTTGTTTCTTTCTTTCTGAGAAAATATTCTTCCTCATTTTCTTTTATGGCTCATAAAGTTGACAAGACCATAGAGTTTTCTTCTTTTACTACTGTGATAGATCAATGAGTATGAACACTCGAGAGGTTTCAGGATAGGCTGACACAGTAGTGAGGACGATGTTGTCATGCAGTTGGCTGACAAGCCCCATTAAGAGTGGTGTAATCCAGTTGGGGAAACGAGGTCAGTCTCCTGAAGGTATTGTTCGGTCACGTTACCTGAAGACTTGCGCAGATGCCTCTCAGTTCTGTGTCCGTAGGCTTGCAGCACCACCAGTAAGACAGTTATTACTTTAAACTCAGACAAGTGGCCGAGATGTCCGGGTGTTTCACGTCATTGCTGTCGCTGCTGGTAACCCTATCCTCTGTAGCATGGTCGTCCTCTTTGCTGTGTCCTGGCAGATTTCACCCACTTCTTGAAATAGACGCCCCTCCGTTTGACTCTGTGATCAGTGCGTTTTGATGGATCAGACTGCACATCGAGCCGTCTCTTTCACCCGGGATAATTGTGGCCGTCTGTGCGCGTGTGCTTGTTTTGAATGATGACTTGCAGCTTAATCCTGCATTGTATCCATAATTATCCAGCCTACTGTTGTGTTGCACAGGCTTTGTTGTTCCTACACAAATACACATTCTTTTTCCCGTCGCCCCGACTCTTGTCTGCACACACACACACACACACACACACACAAGGAGAGACTCGTAATGCTGTCTCAGCATGGTTTGTCCCGATTGTGTGGCGTAAAAAGGGAGAATAAGGTTAATTTGATTAATCTCATTTGCGATTTAGCTTTCATTGCCATAAAATATGACTATGATCGCAAAAAAATAAACCCTTGATAAATGATAAATCTAATAGGAGAAGTAAGCCTTCCAGATCCTTAGATATTGTAAAATTATTTTTGCTGTTTCTGGAAAATAACAAATGAGCATGACTTAATTCAATTAGTAGGATCATTGTTGATCCTGTCTGATGTCTAATAGTTAAGCCAGTTTCACTCCAGCTGATAAAAGGTCTTCCCTGTGCACTGTTTTCATTCTGTTTCTCCTCTGTATAGCTGGGGACACAGATGACCCACCAAGAATCCCGGCCAACCCCGTCATCAATGGTAACGTGGCCATGGCAGATGGACACAACAATACAGAGGAGGACATGGAGGATGGTGAGGAAGATGCGTAACACTCTGCAAACACATGTCAGTGTAGAAGTTCTGACGGTTAAAGAAGTTAAAAGTAATAAGGATAGTTGAAACACAAAGATCAGACTTGAGCTTGGTTTACAGGCATGGGAAGAATCCAATCTTGGATGTACTGAGATGCAGACATACATGATTCTGGACAGACTCGCACATGAAAAAACTGCCGATCTATATTAATCAATCAGGTTATCATGATGGAACAAAAGAATAAGAATTTGGAAAAGTGGAAGCGAAGCGCTCATGCTGTCTGTAGCAGGGACGGCCAATCCCATGCTTCCCTGTTTCAGCTTGCCTAATTCAAATGTATTGGTTATTGTGAAGAACCTGACAAGCTGTTGGGTCCATTTCATTTGAATCAGATGTGTTGGACCAGGAAAACGTCTAAATATGTCCAGAACAGTGGCTCAGGGACCGGAGTCGGCCAGCCCTGGTCTGTAGCTTGCACCATGATGACTGAGTGAGAAATCTGATCGTCATCCTCCGCAAAAACTAGCAGGGATGCACAACAAACCCACTAGGTGTTTCATTCTGGGAAATTATGAAGAATTTTCCCAGTCAGCGGACCCATGAGGGAGCTCTGAGGAAGCCTCATCTCAACCCAGAAAGGAAAAAAACATAGTAGAAAAACTTTTACAGAGGGCTTGCTCCTGTATTTAGCTGTAGGCTTTCTCATTACGTTGCATTTTTTGGAGCAGATATGCAACATTCAGCCTTGAAAACGTTTTTGGTCATACTTATTGACCCGATTTTCCCCACCATACGATAAGATCAAAAGCAAAGTCATTGAATGACGTAAGCAGGCCGCTTGTAAGCAGGTTGCTCTGTATTGCGTGTCCCAGATGACAGCTTCTCATGTGCTCCTTCAACATGAATGAAATGAGAAATGAGAGCTTATTGCACTTAACAGCAGCATGTTAGTCAGAATTCTGTTATTTCGTTGCTGATTAACAAACTGCTGACTAATGGACGACTGACAACCTGCCAAAGGGCAAATTTTTCCTTTTTTCCACTGGTTCCATTTCAGTGCTTAGAAATATGTTGGCTATTGCAACCTTTGAGTTAACTGACCACCTCTCTATTTGTTGCCATGACGTTTTCTTCTCTTTCCATTCATTTTTTTTCTTTCTTTCATGTAAAGGTTTTTAACCTTGCTGTGAACTTTAAATGAAAAAGTTAGAAGAACATTTAGAGCATTTAAATATATCTTTAAAGAAGGAAAATGAAATAAATAAGAAAATGCAGGATCCGATGACCCCTCTGTCTTTGTTACAGACACCAGCTGGCGATCGGAAGCGACGTTCCGGTTTGTCGTGGAACGCTTCAGCCGCCTGAGCGAGTCGGTGCTCAGCCCGTCCTGCTTTGTCCGGAACCTCCCCTGGAAGATCATGGTGATGCCGCGGTTCTACCCCGACCGGCCTCACCAGAAGAGCGTGGGCTTCTTCCTGCAGTGTAATGCAGAGTCAGACTCCACGTACGTATCTTTGTGGGTTTAGGGAATGTATATGCTTTATGTATGCGTATGCAGGGGATCCATAGTGTACACTTGCAGTATTAATAATTTACGTTAACCTTAAGGTGTTGCACAGGCCTTCCGCTTCAAATGAGAAGTGCAACCCAAGCTGGGCTAATAATAAACACCGTTTGATTTGATCCGCTAAAAATGAAAGCATATTCTCATTAATGTCACAATAAAGGCATTCCTCTGGTTTGTGCGGTAAAGGCTTTTAGTGTGCAGCAGCAGCATCAGCAGGATACATTTTGTTCACATCAGCAACTTAACGCAGCCCTGAAACCATCTTAATGGTAAAATGAAGCCGCTATTGTACAGACAAAAGATTTTCAAATGTAGTGCGAATAGGTTAATCAAAAGATATTTCACAATGTACTCCTGAGTTTCCTGTAAAGTTCAGATGCTGAGGGCAAAGGATGGGGATAACACTGATTGGCCGTAGTTTGTCAGGCTGCCTGACAGGAAAGCAGCTGCAGTGCAATTGCCTGAAATCACGGTTCGGCAGAGTATGAGGCAACACATGCTTATGGAAAGAGAAAATAAATATAGATAAATGTAAAATCTGACACTGAAATTTGGGAAGTTGAAGCAGCTGGAAAGTTTGCTTTGTTGAGGGTATAAATGTCAGTTGTCTGTACTTAATTATGCAGCAGTTTTACCTCGGTGCAGTTTATTGTGCAATAGGAAAAGTAGTCGGCTAAGTTGTGGTTGTTGTTGTTGTTAAACTAAAAGTAGCCAAGGACAATATAAAATGGTCAATAACTGATAAAACCTGTTGAAAATTTTCTATCTGTCAGTAGGAAGAATTAAATTAATGAAACTGTGTTTTGGGGGTTTCAGGTCATGGTCTTGCCACGCGCAAGCCATGCTAAAGATTATAAATTACAAAGATGACGAGAAGTCATTCAGTCGCAGGATCAGTCACTTGTTCTTCCACAAAGAGAACGACTGGGGCTTCTCCAACTTCATGTCCTGGAGTGTAAGTACACAAGCTTCTGCAAATGAAAACATTAAAAAGTTATTTTGCGTTTATTTTTGCCAGTTATCATAGAAACATGTTCTCAAAGCTGTTAGATATTAATGATGGAGTGTTTTTGCAAAGCTAACTAAGATAAGGTTTCTACAATAGTTATTTTTGCAGTTATGCAAATTTCATTCAGTGTGTTCACATCTCTGTCTGTTATGAGTAAAGGTAAAGTAAAAATTAGTTTTAACTTAATGTGATATTAACTTTCTAACTTTTGCTGTGTATCAGGATGTGACTGATCCAGAGAGGGGCTTCATTGACGAAGATAAGGTCACATTTGAAGTCTACGTCCAGGCAGATGCCCCTCATGGAGTAGCGTATGTTGTATTGTCTCTCTATATTTGGTTGTTTGTGGTGCTTTTTTAAAAAAAAACACATTTTATTATTTCTTAAAATCATTCATTCTTTCCCTTTAACCAGCTGGGACTCAAAGAAACACACAGGCTATGTTGGATTAAAAAACCAAGGAGCAACCTGCTACATGAATAGTCTGCTGCAGACACTCTTCTTCACCAACCAGCTACGACGGGTACGCCTCTGCCTACATGTTTTTAGAGTTTTTTTTTCTTCTAATAAACCACAAATGATTTATTGTGTTTAATGTCATCACACAAAAGTAAAATAAGCTAATTGTAGTTTGTGTCTTCTTTTTCCAGGCGGTGTATATGATGCCCACAGAAGGAGACGACTCTTCCAAGAGCGTTCCCCTTGCCCTGCAGAGGGTTTTCTATGAACTTCAACACAGCGACAAACCAGTTGGAACCAAGAAACTCACAAAGTCTTTTGGGTTTGTTTTAAACTGTCCTAAAAGGAGAAATGAAAAAGTGTTTACGGCTTTGATAAGAGCTGAAATTGTTTCAGGGTCAAATTCTCTAAAGGAAATGTTTCAAGTCTCTAAAATAAAGGCGGATGCCAAAAATGCCTCCCTATCCAATTTTCAAATTAAATTACAATTTATTTATTTAAAAAAAAAAGAATAATAAAATGATAAAAAAAAGAAAATGAAGAAGGAATATTTTTGAAATACATAAATCCATAGGGTTTGGCAGCGATTGGCAGCGATTCTTACAGAATGGATTCATAGTTGCGATAGTCCGCCCCCCAGAAGAAGCCGCAGAACACCAATGAAGAAGAATCTGCTGGAAGTGTTTGCTACCACGCAAACATGAACAGTGCCAGCTTCATTTTTTAAAATATTACATGTGGCTCAGTGCAGCACTATTCAGTTATGCACAGGAACGATGCACAGATCGATTAATCGATCATAAATGAATTATGCCCATCCCTAGCCGTGAATAAGAAATATGGCGACCCACTCGCCCTCTCTCTACCTGTCCACTCACACATCACAGGCTTGTTAAATGAGAAACCGCTGCTCACACCCATGTACCATAGTTTAGATGATGCCTAAACCTACTTATCTATGCATCATGTAACTAATTGCCTTGTTGTGTGTTTGTCATGTGAAGGTGGGAAACACTAGATAGCTTCATGCAACATGATGTACAGGAGCTGTGCAGAGTGGTGAGTCTCCTCATAGATTCCCATAGGCTGTGTATGTGTGCGTACTGTGTGGTTACTGACAGGCTGTGTGTTTGTGTGTGTGTCTGTGTTTTAGCTACTGGACAACGTGGAGAACAAAATGAAAGGCACTTGTGTTGAGGGAACCATTCCCAAACTTTTTCGAGGAAAGATGGTGGTATGTTTTCTGCTTTTTTCCTGACTTCTCTCATTTGTTGTCACATATTTGTTGAATCTGTAATGCATTGTTAACACAAATATACACTGTCCTATGGAGATTTATGTTGTTATGATTGAAGTAGCGCTCAGTATTATCTGTGTGGTGTGCATCATTGACTAAACGGCAATGTGGAGTGAAGCTTGCTTGGCTAATGATGCAGCCTGGGACTGTTGGTTTAAGAGCAGCAGCAGGGCGAATGAAGACGTGACCCTCTGAGAAATCTTATTTTTATTCCTCTTGTATCAGACAGTCTGACTGTGTGTGTTTCTGTGCTACTTTCCAGTCATATATCCAGTGTAAGCATGTGGACTACCGGTCTGAGCGGATAGAGGACTACTATGACATTCAGCTTAGCATAAAAGGAAAGAAGAACAGTGAGTAGCAACTTTATTTTGTCTTTTCACGGAGCTAAACCTGGATCAGTGCAAACCCTGCTCTATTTCCCTTCCCTTCTTCATAATTCAAGTTAAAGTGGGAATTAAAGCAGTTACACATTACATCAATCAGCATTTCCACCTCTAGTTTACCAGCCTTTGTATCTGTAAGAACGTTTCCCTGATCAGACGCGTTTCCTGTTTTTTTACAGTCTTTGAGTCATTCAAAGATTACGTTGCAACGGAACAGTTAGATGGAGACAACAAATACGATGCAGGAGAGCACGGACTCCAGGTGAGTTTTCATATCTGGATCCGGAGCTGTTGTTTAATTTATTCCATATTTTAATCAGTTGTGATTTAGTTGCTGCATGAGACATGTTGCCATATTCCAGACGATATTACAGGGACTTCAAACTCTCCTGTAATAAATGGCGCGGTGCTGTGGGATATGCTCAAAAAACAATGTTAAAAGGCTGATTTGATTTGATCAAAAGTTGATTTAATTTTTCCTACAGGCTGTAATTGTATATGACTTCACAATTACATTCTGAGAAAAGGAGACTCCTTTAAGAGTAAATAAATTAACAAAAAAAATGCCTAGTTTTGGGAAGCTGGGACTTAATTAGATTAAAGATTTCCCCTTTATGTCTGTTAAAATATGTAGAAGGGTCACATTTTGTTTGTTGTTTCATCACAGGAAGCAGAAAAGGGCGTGAAGTTCCTCACCTTCCCTCCCATCCTTCACCTGCAGCTGATGAGGTTCATGTACGACCCACAGACCGACCAAAATATCAAGATTAATGACAGGTAGACCCATCATTCCTCGTTCTCCCCCTCCTCACTCAGATTCTTATTCCTGTGAGTTCTCATTGTGCATCATTTCAAACACAAACCATCTTTCGTAAAGTAGATCCTTCGTCATCTCGGAACGCGACTAGACGTATATGTAGCGAGCATCTGCTCCCTATTAACACGGGTTAGAGGTGCAGCATAATTCCATAAACGGCACTCGAGCTCGCACTGTGTTTAAAAGCACGGCCCGACCTCCTGCCCTGTGATTGTGAGAGAGGATGTCACTCTGATAATTTCCTGTTGGCCAAGTCGCTGGTTGGGAAGCTTTATGGGAGCTAATGGCGCATTAACAATCTCAGAAAATATGTGACATTTTCAGAGCACACACCCATCTGGAGGAGGAAATTTTCTCTGAAACTTTGAGTCTCTCATCACAGTGGTTCCCTTGGCAGTGCTTTAAATTTCTTGTATCAGTATTTATTGTCTAAAACTTGACTTCTTCTTATTTTACACATTGTTCTTATGTTACAAACACACTTAAATCTCTTTCCCCTTCAACAGGTTTGAGTTTCCAGATCAGTTACCTCTGGATGAGTTCCTTCAGAAGCCCGACTCCAAGGACCCGGCCAACTACATCCTCCACGCGGTGCTGGTGCACAGCGGGGACAACCATGGCGGTCACTACGTCGTCTATCTTAACCCCAAGGGAGACGGCAAAGTGAGTGTCAAGGAACCAATAGTGAGAACAATTTTCATTATGCACCTTTCACCACAAATTCTTTGGGTGTGATGGGATCACTGGAGTTCATTAGTCGTTAGTTTGGTACACACATTCAGAGCAAAGGAATAAAATCTTTGTTGTAGAGCTCAGAGCTGTGTGAGGCTTTTACATTTACATATCAGTGTTAGTTTTATTACAGAGTCTGAGACATTCGTCTCATATCGGCTAATTTTTTAGCATCAAGTATTTGTACATTTTGGGGCTTTTTAAAAGGATTTTATAAAAATGGTTGTCTTAAGAGTCCTCTGGCTTTCTCCCGTTCTTCCTCTACCCTTTATCCCGCCCCCTCAACCCTGCAACCCCCTCTGTCTCCCTCCCTCCCTCTGTCTGCAGTGGTGTAAGTTTGATGACGATGTAGTGTCGCGATGCACCAAGGAGGAGGCTATAGAACACAACTACGGCGGGCACGACGATGACCTCTCAGTCCGCCACTGCACCAACGCGTACATGTTGGTTTACATCCGCGAGTCCAAGCTCAGTAAGCAGCGCCCAGAGGCTTTTACATTACCAACATAACATTCGGATCAGACCCGCTCTTTTCCTTCATATTTGACACAGAGTTCTTATTTGTACCACTTGTGTCCCAGGTGAGGTGCTGCAGCCAATGACTGACGTGGACATCCCCCAGCAGCTGGTGGAGCGATTGCAGGAGGAGAAGAGGGTGGAGGCGCAGAAGAGGAAGGAACGCCAAGAGGCTCACCTTTACATGCAGGTCCAGGTAAGAGACCCGGAGACGTTGCTTTAAAGGAGCATTTTGCTTTTTTTCAACCTGGGGTCTGTTTAAATCTTTCATTTCATACATGTAAGCGATGGGGAAAATAATTTTCAAGATAGCTCCAGTATTTAGACGGGCAGGCAGCTAGCAGCACAGCTAATGATAAGCATCTGGCAGCTGCCCCTCTGTCTAAGTTTGTCCCCTAAAAATGTGCTTTTTTCCACACTGAAGTGCTCTGATAGTCTCAATAAGTGTCTAGGGCTGTCACAATTATTGTCACAATTACCGCTTATCCAGCATTAAAAGGTCAGATATGATGCAGCCGTCCTGCGCGAGGCGTCAGTGGCAACGTGTGAGCACACAACTGTGGTGTGATGGCTAGCGAGGCTAACAGAGATGTGCATTAAGAACATGACTTGGTTCAGAAGCCACATACGCGGCACGGCTGTGGATACATTCTGGTTTTAAACCGAATAGTAAAGTGGAGCCCAGTAACCCAGAAGAAGCAATTAATAAA
>JAVQJG010224537.1:0-16808 GCA_036024015.1 Craterocephalus amniculus
CGTCAGGCCCGATCAGGCCACGTCAGGCCCTATCAGGCCCTATCACGCCGCATCAGGCCACGTCAGGCCCTATCAGGCCACGTCAGGCCCTATCAGGCCCTATCAGGCCGCGTCAGGCCGCGTCAGGCCCTATCAGGCCACGTCAGGCCACGTCAGGCCCTATCAGGCCGCATCAGGCCACGTCAGGCCCTATCAGGCCACGTCAGGCCGCGTCAGGCCGCGTCAGGCCACATCAGGCCCTATCAGGCCGCATCAGGCCGCGTCAGGCCACATCAGGCCCTATCAGGCCGCATCAGGCTTACCGTATCCGGAGAGTTCGGAGCTGAGGGAACAGCATGGGGATCCGCCTGCAGAGGCTTCCGCTGGAGCGGTTCTGCTCGATGTCCAGGTGCTCCAGACCGGGAACTTTAGGCGCAATGGAGTCCATGTCCTTCAGGGTGATGGCCACACGCAGCGTGAGCCTGGTGACGGTGGGGGGGATGCTGGTCGTGTAGGTGGCCAGAGAATTTCCTCCTACAGAGACCAGAAGCAAAAAAACAACAACATGTCAAACAGTTTTCATGTGTTGTTCCTCGGCCATGAGCAGATGCTCCACAGAGAAACGTCAGATTTTACGCCCAGCGCGACTCACCGATGATGGCGAGCGACTCCAGCTGCTGCAGAGGGCTGAGCCAGGACCGGAGGCGGCACTCGATGCCCTCTCTGATGTACCTGTAGCGGACCGTCAGGGAGCGCAGCGAGCCCAGGCTCCTCAGCGCGTTCTCAGGAAGCGTGGTTTCTGGGTAATCCACGAGCTCCAAGCTCGTCAGCGTGGGGCCGCCGTAGGCAGCTCCTGCAGGGAGGAGGAGGAGGAGGGGAGCTCATTGTCGGGTTACAGATACAGAGATGCTGTTCTGGTTGTTTTTAACAGCAGTTAGCCGAACAATAAAGATTTATTCAGATCAACTCAATGCAGATGCTGTGGAAGTACTCAAGAGGAAATCTATTATTCCTGCGCTGAAAGGCTCAGTTTGTGTGAAAGGGTCGCTGACACCAAGCAGCAGGGATGAATGAGTTCACATAAAAATCCCATCAGCAAAAAGCAAGGAGACAGCTGATGATCCAGGCTTCAAACCTGCCTCTACATCACAGAAATCTCTGCTCCGTCACACTTCCTGCCCTCTCTGGTCATTTAAATATCACGTCACGTGTTCAAACCTCATCATGGACCCAGTTTCAATAAATGACTGAAACACTGAGACAGAAAACTGTCCAACTCCTGAAAAGCTCCGATGACGTGAATACAGACGTCATGTTGAGCGGAGTCGCAGAGTTCAAAGGTCAAACAACAGAAAACTGCACGAGCAATAATATGACTCAGAGATTCCTACTGTTAAAAAACAAACCACCAGGATTTCTGTCTGACTTTCAGGCGCGTGACTCTAGCAGTAAATAAGGCAACTTGTGAATGGACGGTGGCCGCCAGGGGCCAGAAACCTTGGCGGAGAAAAACCCGAACCTGTTTCCAGGTTAACAGCGGTACCAGAACCGGGCTGACCTGGCTGGTCCGGGTCCAGAGGGCTGAGGTAATCCTCGGGCAGCGGCTCCGGCGGCTCGCCCTTCATGCCCCAGGACAGGTGTCTGAGTTTGCGCAGGTTGAGCAGCAGGTTGTGGAAGACGGCGCGCGGCACGGGGCGCGCGGTGTCCAGCCCGTAGCCCTCGCCCTGCTGGTGGAACAGCAGGTACCGCAGGTTCACCAGGTGCGCCACCGCGTTCACGAAGCCCACCGTGCACGGCAGCCGCACGTTGCACACGCTCAGGTGCGTCAGCCGCTCGCGCAGATGCTCCACGAGGCTCTGCCCCAGCAGCCGCTCGTCCCACGTCGCGTTGCGCACGCCCAGGTCGCGCAGCTCGGGCAGCCGCGACAGGTTGTCCAGGTACTTCTCCTTGTACTGGCGGCCTCCGTCCACGAACACGATGGCCGTGAGCGACGGCAGGAACTTGACGAGGCGCCGCCACTCTTTGCGCCGCAGGTGGCGCACCGCCACGCGCGTGAGCTTGCGGCGGTTGAGCGTGTCCCAGAAGCCGTAGGTGTAGCGCCGCAGCTCGGACAGGACCACCGCGTCGCCGCGCCACAGCGCCGGGTGGTCCACCAGCCTCTTCAGCTGCCTGCAGCAGCGGCGCACGGCGTGCTTCTCCTCCGTGCTCAGGTAGCTGAACACGCAGACCCAGAGCTCCGGAGGAAGCTGCGGCGGCCCCTCCATCTCCGCGCGCGCGCCTCGGGAGCGCAGCGGTGCCCACAAAACAAGAAAATATCAGAACAATGACTATGAGCAACGATCCTTTTGTCGCTGTGAGTGAGAAGGAAACCGAGAGACTCTTTAGGAAGATCCTCCTGCTGTTTACACCGGAAACATCCGTTTGGTGGTGGGCTCTCCTTGATGACGTCACGGAAATTCTTCTTCGATTGGTGAATTCTGGTAGCTTCGGGTGCCGTAACATTCATGACAGATTATAAAAATAAACAATAAAGGAGAAAAAAAAACAACAATTCAAAGATAAACAGTTAGACTTGTTTATTTTTGAAAGCCTTTTTGTTCTTACTATGTTTTCTGTTGGTGTACGTTTTAATTTCTTGTAGCAAATGTTCACAGTCCGCCCATTTCTTCTTGTGGATGAGGAATTCAACTAGAAGTAAAATCAGATGACTTATATGAACAATATCTCGATGTTTTTCTTTGTCATCGATTCCCAGAATATCATCCTTTCCAGAGAACTGATTCAGTTCTGCAGTTTTCCTCCTTAATAACCAGTCCAGAATATTTGAGCATACACACAATTAACAAATGACAAACTGTTCCCTTTCGGCGTTAGAAGAAGAGGTGATGGATGTGGTGTATGGTGTAGAATGTATGGTAGTATGTTCTCATATAAAAATTATTTTAGCCCAGATCTACCAACTGCATAGTTTATAATTATTGTTGTTTTCCATCACAGTGTTTATGTGAAAATACAAAATGTTCAGGTTGCTGTATGGAAATGTGGAAACAGTCAATATGATGATGAGGTATCTGAAAAAACTTAATGCTCTACCTGGAGCAACATGATTCTTCTTCTCGGAGTTCGTCATAAGCTTCATTTAAGAAGTGACTGGAAGTCTGTTTTCTATCCACGTCTTTGTCAGCAAAGTTGTAAAATGAGTTAAATCACTTTCACCATCTTTATGAACACCTTCACAAGTTATGGTATTTTTAAAAATCTATTTATTTCATATCTCTTATTTCAATGTGTTGACAGCAGCCGTTATTGTGAAGCACTTTGGTCAGCTAAAGTTGTTTTTAATGTGCTACAAAAATACAAAAACACAAACAATTGTTCAATGTTTAATTCAATTCAGTTAAACTTTATTGAAAGTAGTTATTGTACAATGTGCTGCTCTCAAAAAGACAAATAACCACAATAAATCCCGTAAGATGTCAGAGCCATGAATAGTTCACCGACCGTTCTGCTCTACTGACAGCCGGTGTGTAAACAGTCGTCTCTATCAGGCTGTTGGCATTCAGACCGAGACGACACCTAACACACGATGCAAGAGATTTTATCTGAAAGCTGAACTTGCCTGGCTCTTTGCGAGTAGCAGACGTACACAGAGAGGACGTTTGCATTGAATCTTGCGCCCTGGTTTGGTACAGTTCTTGTTTATGTGCTGCAATAAGTGGCAGCTTTGTCTGTATCAGACTCACATTAAGTCTGCCAGCAGTCCACGCCATGCAGGGCTCACCTCTCCATGTAGCCTCATGTTTCTCCTCTTACTCAGGGAGGGGCATTGAGAGAAGCTTGCTTCTCATCGGTGGCTTCAAAAACACTAAAACTCATTACATCAGCATAGTTTGGATTTGTGCATCTTATATCTGGGCTCAGATAACCAAAGATAACACAAATAAATGAGCGATCTCATTGCTAACAAATGACTCCATTTACCACCAAATCCAACTCAATTCTTTTAATGATGGCATTAAGGATATTCTTCATTCAGTTTCAGTTCTGGAAAAGAAAAAAATGCAAAATGAAGGAGCGAAAACATTTAAATGGACATTAAATGTTTTGTAGCGTAACCATTTCCTAACATAATGTTATAAAAAGAAAAAACAAATGAAACCCAAATAAGAGAAAAACACAGGGACAGCACATCGAGGATTCAGTCCTTCTGGACAAACACATCAGCTAAATCTCTAAAAATGTAAATATCCTCATAAAACATAGGAATTAGGCAAAAATTATACCCAGAAACACAGAGAGAGAAATGACCGTATCCCTAACCTTCTTCATTGCTATTTACACAGTTTATACCAAACAGAGACCAACAGGAGGGAAAGACAACCATCTTTATCAGCTTTTTCTTTTTTCCGCTGCAGCAGTCACGACTTCTTCTCCCTAAGGAGGGAGTTTGTTGTTCCAGGAGTCTAAATGCTGTCTCAGAAGCTCAGAAACGCTTGCAGTCTGTTCAGTAGTTATTCACTTTTATTCAAAGGCAGATCCTGGTTTCTGACTGAGGTCTTTCACTCCCCACAGACATCGCTCCCCTCTGTCAGTGTTACTTCTCTGCGGGTGTGAACGTGAGAACCATCCACCCGATCACAAAGTAGAAGAGGAACACGGGGTACACCACCAGCCCCTTGCGGTTGGGCGGCTGGCTGTTGGCGAGGAAGGCCGTGGAGGCGAAGGTGGACCAGCCGAAGGACGCCGTCACCACCACCAGCCGGACGATGGAGGTGACCGTCCCCGTACCCCTGATCAGGACGATCCGGCACACGACCATGGCGACGGTCAGCGGCAGGATGCAGTATCCCAACACACACAGGCTCTGGAAGAAGGACAGGGTGCCGCCCAGCAGCTTGGAGTTGACGGTGATGATGATGGAACCAAACCAGACGATGACAAAAACCTGGGATGAGGAGCAGGAATCAAGTTAGTCCAAGGAATTCACCAAAAGCTGGAAGATTCCAGGAGACTGGATTTTTCATAATTTAATTAACATCAGAAGTATTTATTTAAACTCATGTGGGGATCCTAATCCCACCTCTCCCCTCCACACCTTACAGAGGGTCTGCCTCTTGTTACGGGATAAAGTACATCGTCACATTAAAACCAGGAACCGCATAATATCCCGCATGCTTACCTCCGCAAACTGCGGTCCTCCCTGGTTGTTCTTGTCGGTCGCGCCGCCCTGCAGCAGCAGCGCCAGCGTCACGCACAGCAGCAGCGGGCCCCACAGGTCCCAGTCCCGCAGCAGAGCCGAGCTCCTCTTCGGGTACAGCACGTGCACGAACTTCTTCCCCACCGCGCGCAGATCCCGCAGGATGGTCTCCTTCACCGGCTCGTCCAACGTGGAAAACTCGTCGTCCGTCCTGGAAGGACCCACGGGCACGGAGATGTCCCCTTCCACCGGAATGTCCTCCGATATGGAGACGTCTGACAGCCCCGCAAACGGCTTGCTGGCCTCGTCCACCGACGCCATCTTTCCTTAGAGGGAAGCTCTTAACGGGCGCCGGTGATTATTCTGGAGCTCAGAAGGCGATAAAAAACAAAAAAACACTAAACGGAACTTATTATAAACCAAAACGGCTACTGGACACACGAACAGTGTCCCAAACGAAACTCTTACTGGATTTCTCCCTCAGTTGAAGTGGCTAGACCTCCTCCACGTCAGCTGGAGGATTGTTTACTTCCGCTGTGCGCACAACGTAACGCGCACATCCGCGTGGTGCGTTCAGGGACATCCGTCTTCAGCGCTATGGAATTATTAAAAAAAGAAAAAAGATGATTGAACAAATACGACACATGAAGCAAAGATGCGCTTATTGGATCATTTTAAAAATTTAAAATTTGTGAATAAGGATAATTTCTTTGCATAAACACGCGGTGAATTTGAACTAACATGTCTGCGCGTTTGATAAAAAAATATATATATTATTGACACGCTTTTGGTGTATTTTGAAGATTAAATAGAATGTATTCCTTTTCAACTTCAGTCAGAAGAAGATTTTAAAAAAAGATCATTTAGGCTACACCAGCTGTCTGGTGCTATTCTTAAAAATGTCTTTTGTACATAATTTTATTTTAATGGGGAAAACTTTTATTTAAAAATAAATTTTTTAAATAAATAAACAAACTACCTTGTAGTAATTATCTTGTACTGAATTTTGATATATGTACAAGTGCACTATTTTTAAAAGGTTTTTGTACATTTGCACAAAAAAAAATGATCACGGCATCGGTTGCTGATGACGTAGCAAATCCGCGACGGTGAGGGAGTGTTTACAGTGCAAATGCAAAGGTTTTATGTGAAAATGTGAGAGAAATTCAAGATTTTCCTTTCATGAATTAGGTTTGGTATGTTTTTTCCCGTGTTTACTTGGTTCCGGAGGAATATATGAGATGGATTTCTGTAAGAAAAAGGTGAAATCAGACTGCGAGGAGCTGCTGAGCCGTTTCCAGCAAACGGAGTCGGTTCGTTTCGAGGTTTTCTCCAGGATCTGGAGGGAAATGAAGTTCTCTCAGATTTTTTAGTAAGTTTACGGTGAAAACACCGGTAAATATTCAACAACTGTGTCAGTCTTTTTGATTTGTGGAACCAAAAGATTTATATTCATTCTTTAGCGCTGGAACGATATGATGAATATCATTTGTGTATGATGAAAATATCAAAATAGTTATTTTTCTTTATCAATTACAGTAGCTGATTATTGAAAATTTAAAAGAACTTTTTTAAAAAAACCAAGAAAGATTAAGGAAAAAAACAGTTAGCAGATATAGATATAATTCATTGTACCATAGGCAGATTTATAAATACAGAAAAAGAAGTAGACTAAGAATTAGAAAAGTATCCAGCAATAAATGCATAGTGGTAACCATTACAGGTAGGACTGAATGTGATGAATGCATGAATCCGTTTCTCAGCATCGCTTTGGGACAGGACCTTTCTGATCTTGACAATAACTCACTGATAAAGCAAAATAACCATTGTAGCTTCATGTGGTTTTATTTTTCATTATTGTTTTTATCTTTTGCTGTATTTTGTTTTTCTTTTTAACCCCGGAAATGCTTTCAGCTGCAAACCTGTACGAAAAGTGCTTCAGAAATTTATTTTGATTGATTGAATGTTGTCAAATTAATTATTCTATGGCCATGATGTAGACGAGACGTCTATCAGAGGTGATTAGTGACTTTGATGCTGCTTCAGTCCTGCGGTGTCATCTAAAAACACTTCATCCTTATACTCTGAAAGTGGCTGATTAGTTGATTTGGAGGTTAAAACTGGATCATTTCCAACAGTGTGGATGGAGCATAACATTTTATTTGTTGCAGTGGGACAGTCGGCCGTAAGAGGCAGATATTCGCTCGTCTGGTTCTGGACACGGCGTACCGCTACTTCCTGCCACCGTTCAGCTTCCAGATCCGTGTGGGAGGCCTTTACTTGCTGTATAGCTTGCATCAGTGTCAGACCGCCTCGCCCCCAGAGCAGGTAAGCACCACCATACGCTTCCTCACCCTTAAAGAGACGGTGGCGCATAAATAAAAGCTGTGTGAATGTCTCCGGCTGTAGATCCGTCTGGCCCTGAAGGACTGGGCTGATGTCAAGAAGTTTGAGAAAGACGCTGTGGATGCCCAGCACTTTGACGTTGTCTACATCCTCCGACAGCTGATGCTCTGCAAAGCTTTCCACTTCACAGCAATGCCCACTGTGGTGAGCCTACAGATCATAACGGGTCCATGGTTGCTTCGAATCAAAGAGGTTTCATTCACTTTCCTTCCCTTCCAGCTTTTTTTCAAGAAGAACAAGATTACAGAGAAGAAAGTGCTGTGCGAGGAGTTCCTGGAGCGAACGTGTCGCCCCCAGGAATTGATCAACATTGATCTCCTGGAGGTGAGCAGAGAGCGAGCTTCCCTCCCCATCGTTCCTCTGATGTCGGCTTTTCAACATATCATGTTGGTGTTCTTGCAGGAAATGACCAACATTCACGAAATGTACGAAAAGATGAAGACGTCGGCCATTTCCCAGGCAATGATGCCGGTGGATTCCTCTGTCAATCTGGTTCGTAAAGATGCTGTTTCTGAGCTTCGCAGCACTGTGCTGGACTTCTACAAGTGGCAGCAGAGCAAGGTGAGATATCTCTGCAGGGCGTTAATTACAGACGTTTTTCAGCTTTTTCAGCTTACGTTGCATTGGGATCCCATTTATTTTGTTCTGTCAGGATTTCGTATGTCATTTCTCATCATGTCTTTACACAGTTATCCATTCCTTTCATTACACCTAAATTTCCCTCCTTTGTCTTGCCATATCACATCTTTATCATGTAGCTTTCTGTCTCGAGCCATGTTTTTTTTTTCCTTTTCAAACTGAAATTTCCTGTTTATGTGTCTTATGTAAAACATGTGTAGCCAACAATGTAGTCAAGTGTTGTGGACAGGAAGTACCAGGCAGTTAATCTTTCATACATGCTAAAAGGAAACAGAGAAATCAAAATGCAAATACTAGCAAAAAACCATCAAACATAACCTTACAGAGCCTTGTACACAAGCTGAACATTTTAAAACCAGACTCGTGGGAAGCCAGTGTAGAGATTTGGGGCCTCAAAGCCACAAGTACAAAAATGATGTACACCAATTCTAGTCAACTTTTGGGACTTATAAAAACTAAACTTGGCGGGAGAATGTCCCTGTCTCCACTTCAACTCTGACCCTACCGTTCGCACAGAATCTGGAGAAACGGGACACGGCGACACCAGCTCACACACAAACAAAGAACACAAAAAAACAGGATTTACAGCAGAGACAGAAAAACGTGTTATTAAGAAGAAGGTCAACCACTGAAATCTGTTCTTTCATTGTGAAACAAAACTAAAAACGTCCGTCATAAAATCCATTTACAGCTAAATTATGAGGTGAGCAGCAGGCTGCCATCATGACTCATTTCTACATTAATTATAAGCAGAGTTGTGCAGAGTAGTCCTCAGTTATCAGGGTATTTCTCCACCTGTACCTGATCCAAACTTTAAGTGATGGTTGGTCATAAAAAGGCCCCTCAGTGTGGAAAGATGCTTGCCTGGCTCTGCTGGGGGCCGTGGCCCCTGGGAGACTCTGGAGTGACCGGATTTTCAGAGACCAGTGAGACTCCCTCACATTCGCAGAGTTTAGAGTTGATTCTGCTTCACAAAGGGAAACAGTCGTGTGCACTCTTTTATAAATCTGATGGGTGTTTTATAAACGAGGCCCTGGGTCTGATCGTAGTGAGTACGCGAGCAGCAGCATTCAGGACACACCTGATTGAGACTCGGATATCAAGCTGCAGATTACAAACTGCTTTGAGTCTGGTGTGCTGCAGCAGGGAAGCTTCTAAAGCCTGCAGGACACGGCCCTTCAGGACCAGGATTGAGGCAGAACTATGATGTATTCCCCAGGAGATTAAAGCTGACTTAGCTGCTGCTTCAGTGTGGATGTTTGAATGTTGATCCTGGTTCAGTCCTAGGCGTGGCGATAGAGAAGAAAACACCTTGAACCACTGAGTCTGCACATTATTTATTTCCATGAGCTGAGCTCACCGGAGCATATATGCTGAACAACAGGGGCCCAACATGGAGCCTTGGGGAACTCCACA
This sequence comes from Craterocephalus amniculus, assembly GCA_036024015.1. NCBI lineage: Eukaryota > Metazoa > Chordata > Actinopteri > Atheriniformes > Atherinidae > Craterocephalus > Craterocephalus amniculus. The sequence continues at coordinate 9,638 of JAVQJG010224537.1, forward strand.
TACTGGGCCAATATGATTCAGGAAGAAGAAAGATCCTGGTTCCTCTTCACTGGGGTAGATCAGTTCCAGGTAACGTGTGTTACATGACAGACGGCACAGGAAGACCTGCACTTTATTTAAAGTATGCTGATATCTGTTTAAAAACTGTCCAGCTCAGAAAGAAAGCAGCTTTCTCTGTGATTGAGCTGCCAGAGCCTCAGCAAGGTAAACGTATCTGAGGCTTGTGAGTCCCATCATCCGTCTCATTACCGCCCTCTGCTCTGACAGGACGCTGCTGATGAAGATGAAGACGGTGATGAGGGAACATCATCACAGCAGGAGGTGAGTTTGGCCGCAACCTCATTTATATGTTTGATTTCTTGTTTTGGTTCTCCCCCATCAGTCATTCACAGTAAACCTGTCCTGAATCAGAACAGAAAAACTACATGGAAATGCTGCCTGGTACATTTAAAGTCCCAGTAAAGCAGAAAGAAATCTAAATTTGGTTTTTAAATCATAAGAAAAGGAGCGATGCTCTCTGCTCTGAGACGGGTCATATGGCCTGCGCTGTACGGCTCAGTGCAGCTGAAAACCAGGCCAGACTCTTAGACGTGCAGTCATCAGCACTGCTGAATGACATCTTTGGTAGTTTTAGCCACAGATTCAGCTGAGAGATCAGCACATGACGGGAAGTCCATGACCTTTTCCTGCATCACCTACCCCGCCCCACCTCATTTCAGCCGACATCAGACTTCCCGGGTCCGATCGCTTCCTTTGGAATTGAGGCTTGTCGGCCTGGGAAACTCCCGATGGGGATCCTGGGCTTCGTAGGTGCTCATGTGTTTTCACTGATGTGGAAAATGCAGACGGATCGCAGAATGTGACCATAAAACTGGAATCTTGTAAAACGTGTTGGTGGGATCTGTTATCTCCTCCAGTCTAAGGGTCTTCACAGTGCCGAGCCAAACCAACAAGAATATCTAAATGGGAGTTGAACTTTGACCCCTGCAGGCCCAAGTCTGTGGGACAGCACCTGAACTGATGGAGATTCAACTCTCCTCCAGCGGTGGATAAGAGGACAGAAACTCAGAAATTGTCCAAAAAATGAAAAAAATCAGTGCTGTAAAGCTCTGGAAAAAGTCTTGAACTACCTAAAACTTACCTTCGATATACTTTTAGGATCATAGGAATTCTCCTAGGAAAAATCTAGGTTTCGTAATAAAAAAATAGCGGGTTCACTTCACCAAGAAAACGTATAAATCCATGTTTACATACAGATGAAAGCGTGCACAATGTGAAGGCCTCAGACCAAACTTCTGCTTTTCTATGGGAACGCTGTGATTTGTTGTTTTATGTTCCCAGTGCTCCAGGAGAGCCGAGCTCCTCGCCTCCATCAAATCAAAGGCATTCGGAGAAGCAGCCGAGGTTTGGGCCTTTTTTTGTTTTCTTTTTTTCCTTCAATCTGTTGCTTTGTTGTTATTTCCAGTTAATACTTTATCGTTTTAAAATTAACTGTAGATTTCTGAAATAAATCGTGGATATGCTTAAATCCTTGAATCATGCTTAAATCATTTTACATTTATTATCATAGTTTAAATTATTTAATCCTTTGAAAGCTATAATGCTTCATTGTTTATATTTCACTTTGCATAAAAAGTTCTTAGAATTGTTTCTATTGATTTTATCCACAAGTTTGCTTTACAAATGTTGAGGAAAAAAGAAGAAAATGATATTTCCGTATTTGTGTTTCAGACCTCCAAGTCGAGGCGTCATCGTCAGGTGGAGATGGATTCCACCGCTAACGAACCCGGACCGGTTCCGATGTCGCTACACAGCAGAATCAGAAAAATGTCACTGAAATCCAGAACCAAAGAGTCCATCCACCTCTCGGGTAAATCAATCCCACAAGTTCAAACCAGTTCAAACCAGTCTCACCGAATGTTTCCATTCCTAGTAAGATTTATTCCCTCTAAGATTTATTCACTTATTTATAAATATTAACTCTTCTTTTGTTTTGTTTTTCAAAGTTATTTTATTTATTTTAAAAATCATTCATTCATTTTTTCTCCCAGATTCATAGGAGGGGAAAATAACTTCATCGGCTCTGTGGCCTTTCCGTTATTTTCCCCCCATGTGCAAAGTAAAAGGAAACAGCAGAATCATCAAAAGAAGAAGAACATATTTTTCTTCTTCTTCTAATCATTATTTTTAATAATGGTAATAATAATAATAATAATAATGATAATAATGTTAATATTAACATGTATGAAGACTGGTGTTAGGGATGGGCAATATATTGACATTTTCAAATATATGGAGACTGTGTCACACAGGTATAAAATATGGGAATATTTTTCTTGAGTCAAATGTGTCTTGCATTTTGCACAACTGTATCTAGGTTATCATCAATGAAAAGCATTTTTCATTATGTTGATAAACAGCTACTCTAATTTCAGCCAACTATTTTGGTGCACATGTGCTGTTTATCCATAATAAAAGTGCATTTAGCACTCAAGGTTGTAAATTACAACGATTTCATTGGTTAATTTACAAAATAAAATATATTGAGATATATATCATACATTGTGATTCAGGAAGAAATGATTGAGACATGAATTTTTTTTCATTTCATCGCCCAGCTCTAACTGGCGTGTAAACAAACCTCTGGCTACCTCTTTGTGTTTCCTAGGTGACGTGTGGAAAGAAGCGACTTCAACCACTCGGATAAATCATCTGGTTTCGCTGGACCCTGCCGCCATCCCAGAAGGTAAAAAATCATCATGAGCTTATTTATTTGCCCGTAGCCTCTCCTCTGCTTAACTTTCATGTACTTCCCGTCTGATGCCCTGGTTGTGTTCTACTTCTCGTTGCAGTAAACGTGAAGATGACCAAACGATTTAAGCGAGATGAAAGACTTACAGAAGACTTTCTCGATTGAAGGTTTAGCCTGAACTGCTGCCTTTTAGGAAGTTTTTAATCATAGAAATAGTTTTTATTAAAGCTGTATTATCTGAGCCACTGAGAGATTATATTCTGTTCATCCTGCCGTCCAAAAGGAAAAGTTATGGCACGTTAAATTGCCTGTGAAGCTTATTCTGCTGCCGTTTGTTTTTTTGCCAGTTTTGACATTTTTCGTTGTCTCACTGTTTTATATAAAAACATTTTTACACTCAGTGTTATTGCTGATGTCTTTCTTGTGTTGCATTTAAAATTTATTGACATTTAAAAACCTAGTTTTATCTCTTCTCTCACCAATGATCAAGTCCACCTGTTTAACACAGCTGTCTGCTCAGCTAATCACATGGCAGCAGTGGTGTACAGGCCTGGGTCACAAGCAAACGCCTCCCCAAGCGATGGAGGCTGTGAGATTTCAGAAACGGACGGAGAAGCTGGTGCTGGCCAACCAAGCGGACGCTGTGATCATGGACGGCAGCATGTGACAGAAGTAGCATCGTCTGCGATGGCAGCTTCTGGAAAACGGAACACGAGAAACTGGAGAAATACCAGATTCTGGGATCCCCACACTGGAGAAGGGGCTCCAACGCATACCCAGAGAAACCTCAGACATCTCCATCTAGAAGAGATCCATCCTAGAAATGATCATAAAAGCATCATAAACTATGAAGCTCCTCTTGTCTCTGTCTTTCAGCTCACACCCTCTCAGCCAATCCCCGCTGCTGCTGAGCGTGTGCAGGAAAACGGTCAAGTAAACTAAACCACTGGTTCATAAGATGACGTGTGTTGGTGTTCGTGACAATTATTAATCAGGTCGTCCTGCAGGATCCTTTACATATCAGGCATGAAAACAGTCTTTCTTCATTAATAAGGACGACTAATGTGGATTTATGCATTAATGTGTTAAACAATAAGGTGTTAAATTTAGATTTATCTCTTTGTTAATGGTTTCATTCTGACAGCCATGACAGAAATCCCAAATTTATTTGATAAACATAGGTTAGATATTGTTCACAATTCTCTGACGACCCCCTGAAATGATCTTGCGACCCACATGTTGGTCCCAACCCACAGTTTGGGAACCACAGGTCTAAACATGGGTGACCAAAGTGGGCCTGCAGGACTGGGATGTTTCAGGTGTGAAGGATCAGGCCAACATCTAACACCTGCAGGACTGCAGCCTTTGAGGGCCGTAGCGTGGCACCCCTGGTCTGAACTAACTCACCTCAAAGACTGCAGCTGGAAATCTGACTGTAGCGTAAAACTATTTTTGTTTTAGATTATTGTTCTCTTATGGTACGTATTACTGTGGGTTCTTTCTCACACTTTATCAACTTTGCTGTATGGATGCCCCAAACGCAATTTCATTGTTCCGACAATGACAGACAAATATTCTGATTCTGATTCTGAAACTAGCCTTTTGTTTGGACTCAGACTGGGCTCTACAGTCTTCATAAACAAACGATACCAGTTCTACTGTCTGATGCTGCTCTCAGACTAAACTTCAGCTCAGTAATAACAGGAATCATTGCATTAACATGGGGATGGATGTGTGTGAAAATCATCCTTGCATCAATTTTCCGACCACTGCACACGACCCTCAGGCTCCTGGTAGAGGACCCAAGCCTGAGATGAATGAACATCCACCCACCCCTGGGAGGCCTGGGTGGGTGAGGGAAGCGTTTATATATAAATGTACTGACAGGAGCCCATAGTGTACCACGAAAATAAATATACCCCACACCATTACATATTACCATTACAAGCCAAATCCACAAACACAACTAGGAGGATTTTTTCCAACAAGCTTTAAGTAACCAAAAGTAAAATATTTGAGGCAGAGATTAATGTTTCATAATACTTAAATAGGCCTACCATTGAGGAAACTCCTTCCTCTATTTCTCGCTTTAATTAATTTGCTTAATTGCTTTTTTAGATGTTATTGCTCAAATCCAAGTCATTTAATTTGAGGACAACGATGACAAGCAAGGAAACAGAATGAATACACGTCTACTGGATAGTGAACATTCCTACAGTCCGTGAAGGCATCGCGGTCCCCCGCTGTTGCCTGCAGATTCTCCGGTCCGGAGGATGAGGATGAGGAGCGGCAGGGACTGCTGCTGCCTCCTCTGCGCGGCCAAACACTCGGTCCCACAGGCAGCCTGACGGAAGATAAGCCTAGCCATGGCCTCGGACAGTAAGTTCCAGCCAATCCTCACACATCCCGCGTGCTGCTTTTTATCCCCGCGTGAGGAAAGGTGCTGTTTTCAGATGCGGTTTACCGTGGCTACCTGGGACCCACGGGACCTGTAGGCCACTGTAAACATTTTGCATTTAATGTGCTGTCATGCAGCAGAAATATTCAGTCTAAAAGTCTTTTATTATTATTATTATTATTATTACCACCAGTTTTTACAGTGATGGTGGATGTGTTATTATTTAGGCCAAAGATCCCTTCAGTGGCTCATTTCTAATAGGCTGCTCACTGGAGAGTTGATGTTGCCTCATCATGGTCACTTGGTGTTTTTACTTCGTCGTAACGCTGCTCTCAAACACTTAAAAATGCAAATATATTCTGCACTTGGGAAAAAAAGCCTTTAACATGCCAGTGTCTGGCAGGAGCATCACAGGGCCTTTCTGTTATCATTCAGGCTGTTATATGGTACATTAACTTTTTAATGCACTTCATTATCCCAGTAAGCCTCAGCTGTAGGTTTAAATACATGTTTCACTTCATTAAATGCTTTTATTATACATAAGCTTTGCAGAAAAGTCTGTAAATGAAAATGTGGTGGTAATTTTTTTCTTTGCTTCGTGGAAATGAATTTTACAGTGTTTTTATCCATCTTTTAAATGGCACTATATTTGTAAAGGAAATGCATTTGCTGGATAAGCAGCAGAACAATTCGGGCAGCTGATTGTCAGCATCTTGCACCAGAAGCCATAACGTGTACACATTTTTACTTTAATGATCTGCAGGCGAAATATCAGCAATAAGTGTAAAAAGCTTCATAGAACGCGGCTCTGTGGTGTTTGATGTGTTGTGGTAGCAGCTGGACCAGTCCTGGTTTCCTGTGTGGTGGACTGGATCCCACTATGACTGCAGCTGCTGACACTTGGGCTGGGGTCTGTCTCGGCCCCATCGGTGTCCTAACTCTTTACCAAAGAGTCAGAAATATCTCTCTTCATTCTTACATCTTCACATATAAAATCAAATTGGTTCCAGATATATTTCTCCACGTTTTCATGCTGTAGCTACTTTAAAATAAGCTAGCAGCCTTGCTAGCCTCTAGGGGTGGCAATATATCTAAAATTTACTGATACTGAGATTTACAATGATAACTGATATTATTTTTGCCCATAACGTTAAGTTTGATATTGTTAAAAAATGAAAATACAACAGGGTTGCCCAGTCAGTGCTTATTGGTCCCAGTATTATTTAAAGTATTTTACAAAAACTCTAAATCCCAGCATGAACAGAGAGTTGCACGGTGGACCCGTATCAGTCTGACTTTACCGACGGCTAATGGTAACCGTGCAGCATTGTGTTGTTATTGTCTATTTAACATCACAGTATTGAGATTAACTGCTCAATATATCGTGATTCGTGTATATATTGATATATCGTGATATCGATTCGAGGCCATATCGTCCTACTAGCCTCCTGTTTAACTAAACTGGTTCATGTAGCGCTAGTTTAGTCAGCGCTAAGTAATTGTGTGTCTTTATTTTCAGCCCTGATTTGAAAACAGTGATCATCTGAGTTGATGTGTACTGAACACCCTAAATAAACTCACTGAAAACAACATATGACAATGTTTCCCCAAATTATCTGGGAGCTGATCTAGTGTTAGCATGTAACCAGAGCTATGTAGCGTCATGCTAACAACGTTTACGTAACATTAGTAGTTGGACTTGCCAGGGACAAAATCTCTTCTAGAAATGTGTGTCTATGACTCAAATGTTTAAAGGATGGCAAATTTTGAAACTTCTTTAAAAGTGACTTCAAACTGGTGTAGCCATACTGGCGATCCTCCAGTTACCTGCCGGTTACCTGCCGGTTACCTGCCAGTTACCTGCCAGTTACCTGCCGGTTACCTGCCAGTTACCTGCCGGTTACCTGCCAGTTACCTGCCAGTAACCTGCCAGTAACCTGCCAGTAACCTGCCAGTTACCTGCCAGTTACCTGCCGGTTACCTGCCAGTTACCTGCCGGTTACCTGCCAGTAACCTGCCAG
>JAVQJG010224538.1:0-17553 GCA_036024015.1 Craterocephalus amniculus
AGTAATTTTGACATAATTGAATGTAATTACTGTAATAAAAGTAACTTAAAAGTAAATAAAACTTTTTCAATAAAATATTAATTCTATTATATCTTAAAGGAGAAGTGATGAAATTCTAAAATCACTAAATCTTATATCCTTATTATTCATTGAATTATACCTTATTTTTTAAAGACATATCTCTAATAGTGATTTTTTTAAAAGCTAATTTTTTTATAAAATATTTAAAAATGTGTACAATATTTAACAAAATGTACTAATAACATCATAATAACATCAAAAGATGAGAAACTGACAAACTTGTATTTCTCCTGTTCCATCAGCAGAAGAATTAACTGCTAAAGACATCAAGCCGTCCGTATTTGTCTCACATTGTCGTCTAAAAGAGGCTGCTTTGGTTATCAGGATGCCATCTATCCATGTTGGCACGACACCGTAATGTCAGATCACCATAACAGGAAACTCTTTTGTTCTCAACATTACAAAATTATCTTGTAGGCATGAAAAAAACAAAAGTTGCTCAGAGACAAAGACATAATGAACCCATCAGCTGTTGTAGCATTTTACACATCGATCAAAGCTTTATTTTTAGCTACAAAAGCATTTTTCACTCTCATCAATTAAAATACCAACAATAGCATTCTTACCAGCAGAAATCTTGTTTTAAGATTTGGAGTTGTGCTGGAGTTTGCGTGTAAAAATTAAAACTATATGAAGAATAATATCAAAAGCTTAAATGGACATCTTGACATTTAAACATTATAATCAACAGGATATGAGCTGTAATTATCTGTAATTCACTACTTCCTTGTGAAAATAAACACCTCAGATTTCCAAATCACCATTTTTCCTCTCACCAGTTGAGTGAATGGAACATTTCCCTTCAAACATCCACTGAATAAAACCTTTTTCATAAGTATAAACTCACCATCTACTTAAAAAAAAAAAAAAATCAGTGAATGAATACTAATGCAATAAACCATCAGTTCCTACATCTGTCTGCCTTTCACCCTCTGTTTGGATTCTGCTTCCACCCTCCACATACCCTTTTTTGCTCTTTTTACAGTCTATGGCCCTGACAGGTATTCTGCATACCAGGTTGGAACCAGTGCTTACTGGACTTCCTGCTGCTTCTTTATCATCTCCAACCAGTCTGCCCATTGTCCTCTGACATCAACATGATAAAAAATGTGTAAATCCCCTTTCTTCCTTATTCTGATTCTCACTTTGAACTGCTGTGTGTAGAGGTGCTGCCGTGTAATTGGCTGTTTACATAAATGTGTTAACAACTAGATAGAAGCCTAATAAAGTTTTTAAAAAGTCATCCTTAAATTATGAACTGTTATATGTGAGATGTTAAAACCAACATCACTGTAAGACAAAATGAACTTATTCTTAACCAGAATTATAAAACATTTGTTTAGAATGATAATGAGGTTATTTTTTATGGCAAAGGCCATTTGGTTTATTACAGGTTGGGCTCATTTAAAAATCCCGGCACAGATTAATTCTCATCAGATATAGTTTCAAACATCTCCAATAAAATCAATAGAGACAATGAAAATAAAAGAATTTAACATGAATTTCCCTGTAAAATCGCAGATATTCAGACTTGTTCTCTTTGTTTTGCTTAGGAGACATGAAAATTATGAGTTGTAACAGCTGAAATCTGGATATTTTGTTTTCATTTTTTCATTTTAACCTTTATTTAAGGTTAAAAGGTTAAGATTTCATTTCTGGAAGTCAACATTTTACTGCCAATATATTCAGTTATCATGAATTACATTTTCTGTGAACAAGATTGTATGTCAAATCTATTTGGTCTGTGGCCCGTCTCAGTGCTACATCAATTTTTCTGCAAACAGAAGCCAAGGTCATAAAGAAGGAAAACCAAACACAGATTCATTTATTAATCCTTTCATGACTGAAAGAAGCACTGATATCAGTATTGCGCCTGTGTGAGTACACATTTTATGCCTGTATATGTTTAAACTGCTGATTCATAATTTTAAAATCTGCCTTTTCAACAAGTTTCTCTGCGTTTCCAAACCGAGTGGTGTCAGAGAGCCTTCACCCTTGCAAATATGAACTCATGATGATTACTGATGAAGGTTGCTGAGCCAAACTAAAGACATGGCTCAGTGTAAAAATGTGCTGAGTCTGGCGGAAACCAGAATGTCTCCTGTTACTGCGGGATTCCAGACGCAACATTAATCAGCCGTGTTTGACGTCTTCAAGCTCCTCACTATGAAGTGTCACTATGAAGGCATGTTTGCATGCTTTATTATAGTAAATTGAACCATTGTTTAGATTCCGTGAAGTCAGAAGTATTTGGATCATTTTTGTGTTTTCTTTCATTTTTATAACCAGACAGAAGATAGAAACCACAATCTATATCACAATATATGAGATCTGATCAGGATAAATGCCATGTATGTGCAAAACATTCAAAACATGTCTTGGTTTTATTCCAAATGTGGGGAGTTTAATAGGAGTCCAAAGCCTCTCTTTCTTTATGATTCTCTGTGTTTTCTTCGCATCTGAGAGAGCAAAATATAGCTTTCCCTTTATTTAATAACAGAGCTCATCCAGTGAAAATATTTGACTGCTTATTGCTCATTCAACAGCTAACGTGTAGGAATGACAGGAGAAACTGCCCGTATGAGGTCTCATGGCATCGTGAATGAAAAGCATGTCTCTCACATACATGGTAAGATTCCCTGTCTTTTTAAAGAAGCTTTACTGAACTTTGGCAGATTTTCTCAGTGATCCACCCCAAAGTCTGCATCTGTTTTGCATCCTCTCTCTTTTCTGAGCTCTGTCGCTCCAGTAAAAGTCCGTCTGCGTTGACTCTTGTCTCATCTCTCCCTGTGTCCCTTTCCCTCTGTCTTTTCCTCTCTTCCTCCATTGATGCCATCGTGCATTTCTTTGTTGAATCAGCCACGGTGCACATTCAAAACAGCCAATGTGTCGACATTCAGTTGCTGTAATGTAAATCAAATATAAGCTGTAAAGTGGCGCAGTGGCTGCAGGATGTCTTTACATCATCATAACATGTCAGAAACACGATTTCAGGTCAGAAAGTTATGTAATATAATGGATTTCTTTAAAATATGGAGTTTAAAAACAAAAAATTATGACCAAAGTGTTGTACAACTAATAAAACAGAAATAAAATCAGAGCTAACGGAAGATTAAACAATAAAACAGATATAAGATGAATAAAAGACTATAATAAGACAAATTACCAGCTGCTGATTAAATCTGAAGCTACGCATAAAAGCTTGGGGTAATTCAGTAGACAGGAACCTGCAGGAGGGACGAGCTCTGACCATCCAACTCTGCCCACATATAGGTTGCTTTGAGTTTGCTTTTTTTCTAGTTACAATGAAAATAGAAATAGTGGGATTTAATAAATCAAGGGGAAAATTTTAGAACGTAGAAACTGGGTGAGCAGAAAGAGAAGGAGAGAGAGGGATGGCCCGCTCCGGACCTGTTGGGCCAGGATCCTGCAGTTTGACTTAAACTGTATTACACAGTTAACCTGTACTTTTATCTGACCTGTGCTTTTGTAAAGTAAAGTGGAAATATAAAAGGGGCTTACCACCATCCTCTGTTCCAGGAAATCATGGCCTTCATGGCTTCAGCTGAAGAGAGAGGAGGAAACCATGTCTTAGGAAACCTCCCTATCACAGTTTAGTTTGAACAAATCATGGAGCAAACATAGAATGTGAGGAATGCTTTATTTTACAATAATCAGGAGGTGCTGGACGTGCAGTCCGAAGCCTAGGTCAGATTGAAACATGCAACGGGAGCATTTCAGGCTGATCCTTTCATCCAAAGCATCAACATATGAATTCCCCTCTCATCTTTGATATAATTGCTATTTGGAAAATGACCCAGGCCTGTTAAAAGAGATATTTGGTCGTGGATGACGCCGAGTTGCTCTGTGATGAGGATCAGGGGGATGAAAATGTGATACAGAGCAACAATAAATAAGCTTGTTGTGTGTCTGTGGAGGCCCTGATGATAATCAGAATCAGATAATGTGCTGGCTTCAGTTTCACAGCATTTCTGCTTCTCACAGTTTACCCTGTCAGCAATGAGGGTTTTTTATGGTTGCAGGATCTTAGGACTGAGATTAGATCAGTGTCAGAGAAGTGGAGATATTTTAGAGATAATTTTCCTCAGTGTGTTGAATCCTGTCCTGCTGAGAGGCCATAAAAATACAGCGACGTCACAATAAACCCAGCAGAGACCAGATTCTGTTTGTCTTAAACATTCTGTGACCTTTAGAAGAATTTATAGAATTATAAAACGTCAAACATTCATAGATTGGTATGCTAATTAAATCATTTGAAATCAAATGCACGCAGTTTGTAAAGTAGGGCGCATGAACGGTGTAAGAGGAAGATGTTAGTGGCATAGTGGGAAATTAACCCTTGGTGTGACGAGCTGCTGAAATGTTACACGGTCATGTTGAATGGCATAACTCAGCCAGCAGCCAGCAGCCAAAGCTAACACATCATCTAACGATCATGTGTGAAAATACCTTTAAAAAATGCTTTAATTTCTCTTTTACATTTTCATTCATATTCATCCATCTAATAAATTCTTTTTGTCATGCAAACGATGGGAAGCTTCATGGTGGACCCCGGGGACCCGCAGGGCTTGCACACTGTGTGGGAGGCGTAAGGGGCCCCCGGAGGATCCGGTTACGCAAGAAGCCCTGAAAGCAGCCACAATGGCGGCCTCCGTCTTTCACACCACACTTCTTCCCTCAGAGTTGGTGTTTTCTTCGTGTAGCAGGTACTTGAGAGGTGATTACAGCGAGGCGCTGCTTAAAGTGCTTGGCAAACACTTGAAGTCAGAACATACAGTATCTAAATCACATACGCGGTCTGTCAGAGTTCCTGTGCTTTCATATGGAATCATATCTCTGTTTAAATCAGCAAAACAAACTTGGAGGTCCGTTTTACTCCCTCGGTGCGCTGATAAATCAATGCCATCTCTCTTTGTGTGTCAACAGTGCGTCCATCCTGTTGCAAAGTGATGCCAGCTCACGTTCTTGTCAACAAAGGAAGAGGGGGAACCAGATGGAGAGTTGTTTCTGGGGCCCGTAAAACAGCAGCCACAACAGCAGTTCAATGCGCAGCAGCGGGACAAGGAAACGTAATGAGCCCAAGGACCTCCCTGACACCCAATTGTTTCCTGCGTTTCTGAGTCCGGCCTTCCGCACCGGAAACTTTTGGGCACCCCCCAGGGCCGAGCTTGTATTTGTGCGCTCATGTGTGTATGCGCTGCGCTGCTGGGTTGTGTGAGAGTGTGTGTTGTTTCTGGATGTGAGAGCGAAGTGGGATTGGAAATGAGCGCACAAGAAGTGCGCTGGCAGGCTGCCCGCTGCTTTTTTAAGAGCGCGCAGAAAGGATGGGAACGAAGTGCACGGAGCACTGCTCAACAATGCCGCGCGCAATTGGCCATGTTGACGACAAGCTAATGTTCTCAGGACGGAAAGAAGTTTAACTTAACAAGACTCAATCAGCACGAGAGGTTAAGAAAGTCCAAAAGGCCACATTCAGAGAGCCGTTTCAGTCAGCAGAGCCTCTACATCACCAGTCTGCTTCACCAACAGCAGCTTCTTACAAAAGATGTTCCTCTCTTTGAACATTAGTTTTCTTATCTTTCCGAATACTAAAGGGTATCCAGACTTAAATGTTCAAATCATAACAGAAAATATGACCTTAACAACCCTTTCGTAGAACTTGGAAGACAAGTTTATGCCTGATTTCATTGATGAGACAAGACTTGTCTCTCAAATATGCAACCCTCATAGATCTTACTTTTAGGAATGGTCCATAGGTTCTCAGAGGATGATGGTGACAATGAGTTTTAGCAGCCAAACGGAATAGATTGTGATTTCCTGCACCTGATCTAGACTGTTGTTTGCTTTTAATGTTCTTGATTTAGTTATTTTAAAGATTTTAGATATTCTACACTTTTAATCATGTTTTCAACATGATTTTGCTTCTCCAGAGTTTCTTTTCATTCTCTTACAATGATGTAAAGAAAAGGAGAAGAATTGCTTTTGAAATAAATAAACATTGCCTTGTTATCTCAATCAAACAAAAATATTGTTTTGTGTCCTGATATATTGAATATTTCTGCTTCTTTCAGGAGGCATTACACTACTTCCTTTAAATGAGTTTCTCTTTTAAGCTCAGCTGTAAAGCTAATAACGAAACCTGTGTGAGATAGTTATCAGTGATCTATGCAGAGAGGAGAAACAAGACGAGCTGCATCTTCCACAGAAATACTAAAACATATGTCCTCAGTGGAATCATCTGGAACACAGTAAACAAAGTGTGGCTGCTCTCAATGACTAAATGAAACATAATCAGATTTGTATGCATCACACAGTTTAGCATTTACTGTCGTGGTTGCAGCCTGTACACGTAGGAACTGATTTAGATTCATTTCTTAGCCTGGAAATTTCCTCCAAAATCATTCATATATGAAACATCTTTCATAAAGGCTTCAGAGGGCCCGGCACCTGGAGGAATGCTGCACGAAATGTGCATCTTGTTTCCTATCCTGACTGTAAACAGGCCGTTCAGTCTTTTCCATGATCAAGCTTAGCTATCGACCCTTTAATTGGACTATTGTGTCTTTTCCACTAAATTTATATATCTACAGAAAAATGTCCAACTTTTCTATGATAGGTAAAGTTCCATGGCTCAGTTTGTTGTGTTGGCTTTTGTCTGGTTAATCACATCACAAGCCTAAACAACCGACTGACAACTGGTTGCACATTAGTTCATGTGTGGTCATGAACATTCACATGTAGGGACATTTCATATCAAACGTACCGATGCCTCATTCTGTCCCTCACAACAGACCTGCAGCACATCAACAAATTCATTTGCGTAATTCTTTCAAGGCCAGAATGGAAAGGCTAATGACCTACGTCGAAGTCATTATGTTACTTCTTGGAAAAAGGTCCCTGGGGCCAAAGGGGACGGGGTTTCCGGTCAAAATGGAGTTTTAGAAATGAAGCAAGGCTGAGAGGTATTTTCAGCCCTTTCTGCTCGAGTCTATAACACCTGTTAACGTGGAGCTTTATGTGTTACATAGCGCTGGGTAGTGGGATGCATGGCAGTGCAACGTGTTTGGTTTATGTGTTGTTGGTTATCTGTGATGCTCCGTCCACAAAGCCCTTGGGTTGAATTCACATAAGTTGCCTCTGCACTTCAACCCTACACATTGGTTATGATATGTTTTGCAGAAGGATTTTGTGTTACGTAAATCTAAAGAGAAGCATGAACACCACAAAGGTGAAACATCTCTTAAAGTTGCTCATGTTTAAACATAAAAAACAGTATAATCATAAAAACAGAGGTAATCAGAGCAGTTAAGGCCATGACCTCCTACCTGGAAGAGTGCCTCTAACTGATCTTAGGATTACAATAAGTTACCTATTGATCACCTTATAAAACCTATTTTACTGTTTGCTGTGACCCATGTCATCTTTGTAAATGCAAACTTTTCAGTTGACCTCACTGGTTAAAAACTGGAATATAATTTATATTTGCAGAAATGGTTAGACCATCCTTGTTTTTCTACAATTTCATCTTCATTGTAACGCCTGGCTCAACTAAAGATACATGTGTTTAATGTAAGAGCTGGTATCTCTCCATTTTCCATGGTTTTCCTGATAATAAACCTAAATCACTGAAGTTGTTTCGCCAATTGTACTGCCAAAAACTGTGTTTGAACACATTCATCTTTTTCTGTTTTAGTCTCATGAGTTGATCAAATGAACATGAAATTGTACAAAACAAGGTGGTTTGATCATTTTTCCATGACTTTATGTGACCGCTTCAGCTCATTCCCTCCATCTGTTGGACTCTGTAGTTCATGGGACATTAAGATTTGTACCCGGCCTTAACACACCTCTGTATTTTATATTCACTGGTTGATTGACCTTCATTGGCGTCTCACAAGGTAGTCCCCTGGGGTTATCTGATTTATAAATCTATTTCAGGTTCATTGCCATCTTATTTATCGGATTATATGCCACACAAACAAAATTGTTAAAGTCAACATCTTAGTTTTAGGAACAGAGAAATGCTACAAGAGGATTTGCACTTGTCACATTATTCTGTTTACACATTAAAAGACTTTACGCTGCTATTTTTTAAGATGGTGAAGCTGTTTTTCTGTATATTGGTAGGCTACATTACTATTTATTGACTGTCATCACTTTACTGAACTTTAATTAACTTGGAGGTTTATTTGCCAAAAATAAAAGCTTTCCATGTCTTTTAACACGTATAACCACATAAGAAATTAAACCGTAAAACTGTTATGTGAGCTTTATTATTGAAAACTTGATAAAAACAAGCACATTAGGTGAAAGAGGGGAAGATCCACAAAATCAAGTTTATTAACTTAAACATGCTTCTCTACCGCCCTCTTGTGGATACAATAAATCAATGCATGTTTTTTTTAACCACAACGGAATCATGTTATATAATTTATATCAATTATTAAAAGAGTAAATGTGTTTTATTTAATATTTTCCATTATTTTACTTATTTAATTAACAAATAAAACAGGAATAATATACCTCTTTTTTTCTTTCTTTCTTTTTTTTTTTTATGTCAGCTTCTAACCCGGAAGTAGATCAGTGTTATTATGCTAACGGTGTGTCATCAACAACTCAGGTTGGAAGCTGCAAAATAAGATTACCGGACAGTTATTGATATAGATTTAGGGGGTCCCACAGCACAAGTATTCAGCATTGTCTCTATGGATACGCTGTCATAAAGTTAACTCGACAATAAGTCGGAGAAACGGACTGAAGCTGCGTTGATCTTCTTCACAACTGAACTGTTAGCAAGAAGGCTAACGGGTTCGTTCATCGCCTTCTTTGCTCCTGACGAAATAAGACAGGGATGTCCTGCAGCTTGTTTGAGTTTTGTCGGCTCCAAGAGCTCAAAACAGTTCGGGACTTCTTGTTCCACAGCCAGAAAATAGAGCCGGTTGAGAACAAGAATCAAACAGGTAAAGTTAAACGTAGGAGATTGAAGTCTGCCACATCATCCAATATAACTGTTGTTTAGCCACTTAGCCTCCTCTGGATAGAGCTGGTTAAAGAAAACAATTGTTAACAAACCCCAAGAAATCGTTTTTTTAAAATTAGTTTATAAGCAGTTTGTTTGTTATACTGCATTTAAATGAGGCCTTTGAGATAAAATATTGTGAGACACTGTGAAGGATATGATGGAGAGTTTCCCCTGTAAGGTGCAGAATGAAGATGAGGATATATCTAGGAGACACCTAAATGCACCATGGCTCCGTGCTTAACTAAAAGGAACAAATGCAAACACAGCAAGAGCTCTTGCATGTGTTGAGTCAAAGCTCCACACATTGGATGACGTTATTAGATGCATGTATGCAGACAGAGGATGTGTCTCAGTGTCACAGATCACTTCAGAAACTTCAGATTCATTTTATTCTCTAGTTTTTTTCCTAAAGGTGAATATTTTTCTGCCTTTTCTCTTGGTCATAGTTTGCTAGTATGACCTTCTTATTCCAGCTTCAAAGTGGTCATATGCAAAGGGTTCCTGCATAAATTAAATACCCATACGGGGCAGCATTTTATTAGAAAACTTGGCTTTCTTTATTCATTATTAATGAAGAATGAGGAAGCATTATACGGCATGCTCCCAGCATAACAAATTTTATACTGCACTCCCTAAAAAACATTTTTTCTTCAGTCAATTTTGCCCGGATAACACCACACGGTTTTCATACACAGTCTCAAAGACTCACTTCACCTGCATATAAATCGGGTCCTTACGTCTTTACCTTGTGCTAATTTGAAATTTGCACATTTACAACTGCTTTCCTCTCCTTGGATCATTGTCTCATCCCATCAAAAGTGTGAGCAGCAGATGTGTGGATAGACAGAAGGAGAGAGGAGGTGAGATAACAGACACTTATAAAATTGAGATGTACTTGTTTTGTATCTGGCATTTGAAATCAACAGCAAGTGCAAAATGTAACAATTTTAATCTCCAGTCAGATGATCATTAACAATGTTCATCACCAAAAATGGTTTTACTATTAATTTAGTTTGCAACGTGGAATTAACATGCACCCTTTAGACATCACAGATACCAAAGATACTTTTAGAAAGGATACAGAACAGAAAGACTCCTATCTTTTCCCGGTGTGTAAAGATATTCTTGAAAATATTTGACTGTGACTGATTTCTGGGTCATAGCCAGAGGGATGGAGACGAGGAGACAAATTACATTCATGAGATGAGAATATGAGCTTAGTTATTAGCCTGACATTTGTTCTGGGGGTGCAGTGTCATTGTGTGTCCACCGTAGCTCAGAACTTAAAATATAAACTCTGGGTTTACCTTCAGCTTTTCTTTTTTCATCTGATGTTTTTTTCCACTCACATCAGCAGGGAACGATGATGTGGGGTCGTTCAGCTCGTTGCAATCTGGATCTTCAAATAATTTTTGCACTGCTTCTGTTTGACACCTTTTCTGTTCCAGTTCAGTCTCACTGGATGATCTGTCATCATTATTATGTATTAGGGATAGGCATAATTAATCGATGATCAATTAATCAATCATTAAGGTTTGAATCAATTACATAATCTTTTAATCGATTAGTCGAATACATCCTTAAACTGTTGCTGAGGTTGTATGTAAGTGCATATTTTCCAGTGTATGATCCCATTTAGCTGCCATAAGAGTCGTTCATCTTGTAATGAAAATATAAATAAGGAAACACATTGGGTTTTCTCTACTTTCGCTTCATTTAAATAAAAGCTATAAATATTGAATTTTAGTGTAGAAATATTAATGATTACCTGATAATCGATTGTTAATTCACCTGATAATCGATTAAGATATACAAATAAACTTGCCTCGCCTTGCTTAAAACCATTTAAAACCATTTCGAAAGCCCATCCCGATTATGTATTATTATATATTCTTAATCTCAGATCTTTTGTCTTCTGCATGTTTTTCTCTCTTTCTGGAAAAACAACATTAACTCATTTTTTGACAGTTTTGCTTTGGGTTTTCTTTCCCAGCAGATAATGAGTTGTCCTGGGACACTTCTGACTGGGAATCGGCATGGGATAATGGAGATAATCCACAAGAGAATTCTACTTCTTCTACAACAGTCAGTTTTTTTTCATGTATTTTGTTCAGTGTGTTAAATTTAATTTAATTAAAAACTTATGTAGATCACCAGCGTCCCCAGTCGCTATCAGTTACATTGTCAACAATACCTCAGGAGCAGTATTGTGTAGCTGTGTGGGGGAAATTCTGATGGACAGCTTACTCTTCAGGTGATCTACAGAAGTTTTCCAGACATCTCTAGCCCATCCAGGAGGTTTCCATCCAGCTACAACATGTAGTGTTTACACTTATTTATCACTTTTGCATCACCAGCACTACTATGTTGCTAAGAGACCTCTATTTAGACCTTGGGCCTTTTGAAATTTAACACAACTTTGTGTTGCTTAAAGGCTTCAGCAAGAACATTTTCACCAATCAGGTTGAATAATTAGCTTTTTATCAGCGGTTGCCATGATGAATCCAGGTATGATGGCTTTTTGTTGTGGTTCCCAATTCTGGGTAATGAGCTGATCTGGAACAGAGAAGTCAGCTGAGAGGAAGCTGAGCCAGAGTTTCCTTCTAAACTCAGTTAGTTGAATTTTCTTTCATTGTAGCCTCATAATCTGACAACTGATGCTGTCCTTAAAACATCATGTCACCATGGTGACTGGGATTAAAGGGGTTCAGCTTCTAGATGCATTTTTACATAAATAAATCTGTGCAGCCCAGAGGCGTTTGATAATTAAAAGTATCAAACACATTCTCCTCTATTATTTCTTACTCTGAGGCATAGCATGTGATATGTGCTGCTGACTCCTGTGCAGGTGGAAGAGGAGAGCGCGGCGCACGGCGAACCCTGGCTGCAGGACTGCGTTGTGTCCCTGTCGCCTTGCTCTGACCTGCTAGTGGTGGCCCGTGACCAGAAGGCCGTCTTCCTCTCAGGTCAGACATTCAGACACAAAATGCTCTCCGTCACATCTGCATTTCCGTTAACATTCATCGATTTTTTTTTCCAGCTAAGTGGCGCACAGACGATAGCGGCAGGGAGGAGATGACTCTGGCCGTGTCTTGGTCTGGAATCCTCAGCACCGAGGAAGGGTAAGAGCATTTTGTGAACACGAGGCAGGGTCTGAAAATGCTGAAGTGCCTTTGATTTGCCTCACACACCGGTAAATAAACTCTGTGTTAATATGATATTCTGACTTCTTGCATCTTGTCCCTGGAGGAAAGATGCTTCTCGGAGCACTTCTGTGTTTAATGATTGATGAAGATAATTTCCTTATTTGCTTATATTGTAATCCATTGACAAATCTTTTATTAAAATGGAAGACATTTGGTTCTAGCAGCTTCCATATTTCCGTTTTATGAACACTAAACATGAACTCCATGATGGTCAGATCAGGTTCCCTCCATCTGCTGCAAACTGTGTTCTTGTAGTGACAAAAAGTAGCTTTTTTTCACTGTTTTAAGAGATTTTGTGTTTTGATGCTGGAGTGGAGTATTTAAAGGCCAAACGGCTGACGATGCCTGAATATAAACTCTGCATGTTTCTGTCTCCAGAGAGTGTATCACCAGCTCTATTTGTATCCCCCTGGCAAGCCAGAAGAGGTGAGCTTTACTCCGGATGTCTGAAAGTAGAAAGTTTTTTCATGTGTATGCAAGTAATGCTGAATGTCTTGTCTTGGTGTGTGCAGGAGCTCCACCGGCCGTCCTGACTGGACCTGCGTGGTTGTGGGTTTCACGTCTGGCTACGTCCGCTTTTACACAGAGGTATCTCCCAGTATGTGTGCTGTTCCCAGTCTGTGAGAGCAGCAGTGAACGTGTTTGCTGAAACGTTGCCGTGTCTCGTCAGAGCGGGGTTCTGCTCCTGGCCCAGCTGCTGCATGAGGACCCCGTGCTCAGACTCAAATGTCGCACTTATGAGATCCCTCGTCATCCTGGAGTAACGGAGCAGGTGAGGCGACCGCAGCATACAGGTCAGGGTCACGGTTCATGCTCGGAGGCTGCTGTAAAGCCACCAGGCAGCCATCGTGTGACTGAATAACCTGGTTCAGATAGGAAAACAGGAAATTACTGATTCAGTCACTTTTCTGTTGACGCTCCGCATTCTTCGCTCTTCACTCTTCCAGCCACTCTGTTTGTGTGTGTTTAGATTAGATTAGATAACACTTTTATTAATCCCTCAGGGAAGATTCCCTCATTAGGAGGAAATTAGGAGTTCCTGCAGCAGTACAGCAGATAAAGTTCTACATACATCGTCATGGTTTTTCATTATTTCATTCTCTTTAGGCTCGCTGAGTGTAATTGTCTTTAAAATACTTGTGTAATGTACCAGTTTTTCCATCAAATTACCTATAAATTATGCAACCTCATTCCAATCTTCCTTCTTAAAGCTAAAAAAGTAACTTTTTCATCATGCAGTTAATTCTAGGCAGATTCTTAATTATATGAAGCACTTTGCCTCTAGATGATAATCGATTCTCAATTCAGACTGATCTCAATTCACATTCAATCCTCTTTTAGTAACAAAACGTGCTGATTAATTCTGTTCCTTTGTAAGCCAGAAAGAGCTCTGGGGAATTGTTTTATTAGTTGAAAGAAAACAGATATTTATTTTTTTCAAAAGATGGTTTAAATTTCACAAACCGTGCAACCGTTTAACATGTCCTTTCCATTTAACAGAAGCTTTAAAATTAGTCAAGCCATTGATTTTCAAGTCTTTAAAAAAATAAATTCTTGGAAATTTTGAAACAATTCAGAATTTTGATGAACAAGAATCTTGATTCTGATGAAAAGCTATTTTTGGGGCAACATTCACCTGCGTAACACCTCTGTTAAAACCTGCTCAGCTTCATTTGACTCATTCCTAGATGAATTGGTCTGCTCTCTCCTGGGTTTCATTGAAAGTAATATGGTTCTCTTTTAGGAGGAGATGAGCATTTAAATGTCCTGCTGTGCTCCTGCTGAATTTACCGACACAGTAACACATCTGGTTTCTGAATCTTCTGCAGTAATCTCTCATGTCGCGGCTTTCTGTCCAGACCAAAATTCTACACACAGCCCTGGTAGTTGTGAAGATACACTTCATTATAGGCAGTAAAACTACATGTTGTCCAGAGGAGGTTGATCTTTGATTCATTTTGATGATTTATGACTTTCTTCTGGAGACGTTTGCTAACTGATTTTCTTCTTCTGCAGCACGAGGAGCTGAGCATCCTCTACCCGGCTGCTCTGGTCACAATAGACGGCTTCAGTCTCTTTCAGTCTTTGCGCGCCTGCAGAAATCAGGTTGCAAGAGGTACTGCTGCTTTCCTGTGTGTGCCAAGGTTCACCTGTGTGTATGTGTGTGTGTGTGTGTGTAAATGTCTTTTAGCAGAGAAACATTCTACTAATGTGTTGTAGTTCAAATGTAATCATGCCTTAACTAAAGCTGTGTTTTCCACTTGCTGGCTGGATGGATAGTGGTTGCTACCAGACATTCAGGTACATGTAAAACAAAAACGAACTGGATCCCCTCATGAGTACACACTGTACACACATGAGTATATTACAGATGTTAGTCGCCAGATTTAGCAGCTTTTCAGCATCTAGTACTAACTTGCACTATGTGATGTCATTGACTCATAAAGAATCCACATTTAACACTCTAGATGCGTTTCAGACTAACTATGTCCCCCCAGGCACTTTTACTCTGTTTAAAGCTCTCACCCTCTCTGGAATGTATAACCGAGCAAAACATTCAGCTGAATGGACAAAGAGGACGTTGTTTAGAAACGAGGAGTTCGTGTCATTGTTAATTTCATGTCTGAGCTGAAATGCGTTCAGTTATTGTCATTAAGTCGTAGATGCAGTTTATTTAAATCTGGATTTTATCAGAGCAGAGCAGCAGCTTCGAAACAGTTTGTGAGTTATATTTGATTATTGATAAAGTTTCAGTTGATCAAAAGCACCTTGAGTCTTTTTTTTCAAGGGTCTCTAAAGTTATTTTAAACTTTATAGACTGAAGGATATCTACAGGTATTTATACCACAGCTCATGGCACACCCATGTAGCGCTGCAAAATGTTTTTCACAGTTGGAAACTTTCCACTGGAATTTATGGGAATTAAATTGAATTTACCGAATTGAAGTTTTATTCCCTTACAGACACCCATGGATGGCTCATCCAGCATCCATCCTGCATCCACCCTGCACAGTTAGATCTCAGGTCTTATCTTGACTCTCTACTTGTCTCTTGCTCTCTTCAGTTTCCTCTCTTTCCCTGATAATGTTGTTTTAAATTTCTATGTTGATCGAGCTCAAAAGAGTTTTACGGTTGAAAATGTAAGGAGTGGACCTTTAACAGGGATCTTAAATATAAGGAAAATGTATTGTAGCTTGATCTTGGCTAAAACAAGCGGCGCGTTGGAAAATCGATGCTATTTAGTCACCTTGCAATCAGCACGCTGCTACTGCTTACAACCTCTAGATGAAGCCAGTACAAGCAGAAACTTACATTCTGGACACAAGATACGAACAGAAATCTACTCTTTGGGGAAGAGATTAGCACTGTTAACTGTTTTTACAGCCATGTCTGACCACCTGGGCCTTCATAACCCCAAACCTGTAAAAACTCCTTTACAGTAGTCAAGACTACTGAAAAATGAGGAAGTTGAGCCTCCAGACTCCTTTATTCTGTGTATTTATACCTTCATGGGGTAAAAGTTCAAAAAGCACTGAACTGCTGATGTCTGAAGCCGAGAGCTGATCTTTGGATACTGATTTCACTCTATCTTTATTTAGCTGGAGAAACTTCTGGAACATCCGCGTATTGATTTAACTGAGACACAACCTGAAGCTTTGCATGCGTGAAAGTTTCCGTCCTCTCTTCTGCTCATGCAGCTGCTGCGGCTGGTAGTGATGTTGTCCCGCCTCCTCCTCTGGCCTACAAGAAGTGGGGTCTGCAGGAGATGGACTCCATCGTGGACCACAGCAGCGTCGGTAAGCAGCCGGTCATGAAGCATCCACACAGTGTCCACCAGGCTCATCCCCACATGTAATTACATTTATCTGCTTTCAGGCATCATGACGCTGTGTGTGTTTGACCAAATGAAGAATGCATCCATCCTGGGGGGGTTTCATGCTTCGGTTAAGGGAAGCCCCCCTGCCATGAGCCAGTATGTCACCGTAGGAGCCGGGCCCTACACCGGCTTTTACTACGCTGTAGAGGTGAGTCTGAGAAACACACAACTCTAAGGTTTTACTACTGCTGTTATGCTGTATGAATGAATGGATTATTTACATATCTGACTGTCCAACACAATATTGCCTACTCACAATCATAAATACACTGTAATTGAAGTAAAATGATTGATGTCACATGTATGTAACAGGAATGCATATAGACTGGGTATTCATTTTTTTATTGCTATTATTATTTTAATATATTATTATTATACTCATTCACTTGTTTCTAATTCATTTCCAGTTGTTTTGTTTTTTTAAAGTAATATTTGATGTTGAGTTTTGGGGGTTCAATAAATACTTTTAATTTTTAAATCAATAAATAATTGTGTACATTAATCGTGATTTCAATAGCAATCAAAATAATTGTAATTATTATTTTTTCCATAATCGTCCAGCCCTACCGACACAGCCCTTCCCTTATACAGGATTATTCAGACACATTTACAAATAAAACTTTTTTCCTGATCCATCACGCCAACACCCCAACAAAATAAATAACAATAAGAAATTTAGATACACAACCTAAAGATCACATAACTAAATCAACAAACTCCGGTATGACCCTCAGAGCCACTAATGTTGCATAAGTTGCCTATTTTACTACTGCAAAATACATGATTATCAAATAGCCTTTTAATTTTTTCCTCCAAATACAGACTTCCACGTGTTTTTCTTAGGTCATCATAAAACAACTCAATAAAAAGCATACAGCAGTGGCATAATCTTTGATCTTCTGTTCCAGTGTGACGTCCTGTTTCTAAAGTAGTGGCAACAGCCTGTAGCAAAGCTGTGCACACACACATCTCTGGCTCTGACATAGATCATAGTTGCATATCTGTAACATTGTGCAACATAGCAGCTCGTGTGTCTCACAGGGAAGAAACATGGAGCGTTCTTTGTGTCTGTGTGTGTGTTTAGGGAAGCTCCCAGCCTCTCCTGTCCCATGTGGCCCTGGCCGTGGCCAGCAAACTCACCTCAGCGCTCTTCAGTGCCGCCAGGTTTGTTGGTGTGTTTGCATGCGTGTGTGACTGGAGGGGAAACGAAACACAGCAGTTTTTAATTGTGTCAGACTTTGATTATGGTATAAATTGGGTTGTCCAGTCAGTGTGTGTGTGTGTGTGTGTGTGTGTGTGTGTGTGTGTGTGTGTGTGTGTGTGTGTGTGTGTGTGTGTGTGTGTGT
>JAVQJG010224545.1:0-13184 GCA_036024015.1 Craterocephalus amniculus
ATGATAAAATACATATTTAACTTCAAAGAGAAAAACGAACCATACCTTCCCTCAGACAGCAAAGCGCTAACTAAAGGCTCGTCAGCGCGCCCAGGCAAAGTAAAGCGCTGACGCCATCACACAGCAGCTTCTTAAAGGGACAGTAGCGGTCTCAAAACTAAAATGACTGTCATCTACTAAACAAGCTTAATGCATAAAAACAGCGAAGATTTATCATTTTTGTGAGGATTTGGTGGGATTTCAAAAATAAAAACAGAGATAATAACAATTCTGTTACAGAGGGAATAAGTACATGTAGGAGTGTCTCTTCCTTTGGAAAACAGTTAGTCTTATAGTCTTATAGTTCAAACTAAACCATTGTCCTTGGTCATGGTGCAAAATTATGCAAAATAAGATACAGCTCCTTATATATGACATGAGTAGTAACTTATGTGTTCATAAAGTAACCTGCACATTCTGCAGATTCATTGCAGACTTTTTTTTTCACATCAACCTACGTTTTTTTAGTATCAGAATACTTTTATGACTAACGAGTGTAAGTACACACATGGTATCAAACTGAATGTAGGACGAGGAATATCCTGTCAATGGTCCAGTAATAGTAATGGTGAGTAATGGAGAGAGACCAGAGTGTGTCATATGTTTCATAATATCAGCATCGGCAGGATGAAGCTACTTGGGGACTTCTCATTACGAAAACATTACTTTCTAAATAAACTACAATTGTAGTAATTAGAGATGTTTAACTGCAGCTGCACGCGTCTCTACGTGGCCACTCTTCTGATATCCTTAATCAAACCAGATGATCCAGATGCAGCAGCACATCTGGTCTTCAACCAGCCCAAGAGGCTCATGTTTCTCCGCTGCTGCTTTCTCTACTCTGGCTTCCAGTTGCAGCAGTATCAAGTTCAAAGCTCTGCTTCTGGCTTACCAAACGCTAACGCACACAGCTTCATTCCTTCATCCAGACCTTCGCTTCTTCATCCAGACCTTTCCTCCTTCATCCTACACTCCTTCATCCAGACCTTCCCTCCTTCATCCAGACCTTCGCTTCTTCATCCAGACCTTCCCTCCTTCATCCTACACTCCTTCATCCAGACCGTTGCTTCTTCATCCAGACCTTCATTCGTTCATCCAGACCTTCACTCCTTTATATGATCTTCTGAGTCTGTTTATACCTTTAAGAGCAAACTTAAGACTCATCTCTTTAAGAGTTTTTTACACATAACAAGGAATACTTCAGATGCAACCTGACCCAGCACTAACTGCCCTTTGCACAGAAAACAAAAAGAACTTACTAGCACTTGACATAGCAACATGGAAGTCCAGCTGGACTCCAAACAGTTTAACCACGACTTGTTTATGCTGTATCCTACTCTTTGATTTTTTGCTTGTAAGTCGCTCTGGATAAAAGTGTCTGCTAAATGACTGTCGGCATAGTAGTAGTAGTAGTAGTAGCAGTAGCAGTAGCAGTAGCAGTAGCAGTAGCAGTAGCAGTAGCAGTAGCAGTAGCAGCAGCAGCAGCAGCAGCAGCAGCAGCAGTAGCAGTAGCAGCCGACTGGCTAATACCCGGAACAACTCCCAAAATCATCACTGCCCCCAAGCCTTTTATCCCCTCTGTTCTTAACCTGTTGTTGTTTGTTTAAGCCTTTTAATTTGTCTATCTTGTTTTCTATTTTAGCATTTTTATTGTACCTGTGTTTTTTTTAGTTTTTTTTTTTGTACTGTAAAGTGTCCTTGGGTGTCCTGAAAGGTAGTAGTAGTAGTGCATTGGTTACCTCCAGTCAGAAACCCTGACATTGTCCATCGGTGTGATAGACAGGAAGATGGGAGATGAGATGTGTTTGAGACAGAGCAAGAGGCAGAGCATTGCTGAGGATTCGGCCCCTTGTGAAGGATTTTTTGGCTTTTATGAGGATTATTTGACAATGGAGAAAACCTGAGAAACCTGACTGGTAGATGATAGAGTAGCTGCGCTGGCATCCATCTAAGATTATTCTTTACTCTGGTGTCCAACATTCAGCACCCAGTATGAAGACAATCTGGCTGGTCCTCTCTCCGCCAAACAAGAGTTCTTTTCATTAACAAACACAACTTGGGATGAGACCAGCGTCCAATTCAATTCAATTCAACTTTATTTGTATAGCGCCAATTCATAACAAAGTCATCTCAAGGCGCATCACTGACAATCAGTCCAAGTAATCTGATTGTCACACATTCATATATACATATATACTATACTGTTCACATGTAACTCTTACTTGAGTACAGCTTTTGCCTACTCTACCCACCTCTGATGATGTAGATGAGGGAGATGAAGATGCAGCTGGTCTGATAACTCGGGGAATCAAATTCCTCCTCATCACAGTCAGCCATTGTGTCCTCAGACTCTTCACCCACCTTCCCTCGAGTCCCTGCAGCATTGGTGTATGCTTGTTTTGTGATGGACCGAGAAACCGTTGGCAAGGACTCACTGCCACGTTTCTGTCTGTCTGTAGCTGTGGCTACACCTCCAGTTTACCACAACCAGTGTGAGTGTGGAGAGAAGTAACAAAGAATTCCATGTAGACTTCCATGAAATGTGCTTTACATTTAATCCGTTATTAATATTACACTGAGGTGGACTTGAGTTAGATGCTTTATGAACTCTCCTCCTTTAGTCGTGATCTGGTAGTGGTTAGAACACCACTGCACTAAATATTGTTTGAAACGGTTAATAATCGAGGTCAGAATCAGAAATAAAAAACGATTATTGGGATTTTTATTGGTTTACCTGTGGACATGTAAATATGCTCTGGGTCAAACTGACCGGGAAATTTATTGCTGTTCTTGAGAGATGAACATAGCAGGAGGGTTACGCATGTATGAAAGCAGACTGAGGCATATCTCCTCCCTCAGCCTTAGTGGGAGCTACACCTGCAGAGTGTACGCACACTTTGGGACATGCAGGTTGTTTTCTCAAAGGTTTTCTGAGACCCGTCGCTGGGATCCCTCCCTGCCTTCTTAAACAGTGCAGACTTAAGTCCACCTCTCTTATAGGCGCTTGAAACTTTGAAGGGAGGAGAAAAAAAATTATTTACAGTAACATCTCTTTCCAAAAACTGTGTCCCAGTTATCCTGGATAATCCACAGATTTCCCTGTCAAGTTTCCATCTGAACTACTTTCTACTGAAGACACAGCCCCTCTGAAAGCAGTTGCCAGCAGGTTCTGTGGATTTTCCTGTGAAACTGAGGTACAGTTTCTGGAAAGAGATGGTTCATTAATATTTTTTATGCAATGTTTTATTTGTAAGCATCACAAATGACTTTCCATCTGTTTCCTTTTGTACTATCGGAGTCAGAAAAAACAAGGAGATATTGCTCCATTTCAAAACCTGGGCAAATAACATCGAGATCTTCTCCATGAATAAAATTATACACGTTAGCTTTAAAGGAGCTATACCTGATACTATTTTAAACTTTGTAAGGAAAATGGTTTCTACGGTATATCATGTGGCAAAAGGGGGAAGTGCATAAAAATGAAAGACTCATTGTTGGGGTTAAGTTCCGTAACATCCGGATTCCGATCAGCCAACAAGAGCGTTTCCCTAGGAAATCCGGAAGTTAATGAAGCTAACCCCATTGTCAGAGAAAGAGAGCATCAAGACAAAGCTAAAAATGAGCCGCTATCGCTAAATAAAATGTCCTGAAATCAGTGAGTCATTCATTTTTATGGACTTAAAAGGGGTAAGCCCACCTTTTACCACATAATATACCATTTTTCTTAGAAAGATTAAAATAATATCAGGTATAGCTCCTTTAAAGCATGAAGCTTAAATGGTTTCCTAGTTTAAATCCATTAAATGCATCTCATGTGGAAGTGCTTGATGTTAGCTGGGGGGACAGATGCAATGCTGCCATGTGGCGTGGTTCAACACCTCATGGACAGCCTGCAGGGCATCAAACCATGTGTGCTGGGGCAACTCTGTGGCCACCGTATGGAGCCACGCTGCTGTGACCTCACCTGTCGGCTCCATCTCTGGTCGGCCCCTGATCCAGGTGGACACAAAATACAAATGGCTGCAAAGTCTTTTCCTCATACATGAAAGAAAAGAAGAAGGATAGAACACTTTGTCACAAAGCATGCAGAGCGCTTTTCACTTCTAATGTGATTAGTGTGATATTTTATCATCTCACAAGAGGGAAGGGGGTGGGGGGGCGCACACACACTTACACATACACATACACACTGCTTTCCTTTAAACAGACCTCCTACTGACTTGCTAATGGCATCATCTCCTCCTGTGTGGATTTAAGAACTCCCTGAATGCAGGCATTGTTTGCCGCAGGGTACATTTGTTTGATGAGACTAATTCCTTGTCTGCAGAAACAAAGGTGCAACACGCGGCTGCTGAGGATCAGCGAACATGAGTGATGGTGTATATAAGCCCATCTCTCACCCAATCCCACACAGCCACCTAATCCTGGAAGATCAAGTGTAACCAGGCTGGAAGTGGGACCGGGGCGGATGTTGACTCACACTGTGATCGCTCCTGGCTCACAACACCGCAGCACGTCACGCATGTCTAACCTTTTGTTGTTGCTGCCTCCGATTTTATGTATTTGCATCTAACCAGACATTTGCTTTCTCACCTTATTAAAGATCCTTTTTTTTACATCAGCTGGCTTTCTTCATGCTATTTAGTGAGAGATATTGGATTTTGAAGCAGTAAAAATGCGACTGCACACACTTAGCACAGATGTTTGCAGAGGAGGACAATGTGTCAGATCTATGCGCAACCATGCTCATGCATGCATTTACAATAAGCATATGTGTGAAAGCTTTGTATGTCACTTTGCTCTGTGCACGCTTTACGGAAACCTTTTTTTCTCCATGGAGCGAGAGGCTCCAGTTGAAGCTGAGTAGGCTGTAACATGAACTGTGCACAGGCAGGGGCCAGGGAGCACGGATGTGAGCCTATTTATAAATCAGGCAATGTGAGTAATATGTTTTTCTCTGCATTTGGCTGTCAAGGTGTCATGTCAATGTTGTGTGCTGGTGATAGACAAACAGCCGACTGGATCCTCCTTCCCCTTCCTGTCCCCATGAGTGAAAGAAAACCCTCTCATGTGAAATTATTCGGTTGCTGTTTAGCTGAATCACGTCTGGTCCACCAGTTTGTAGGAAATTCTTTCATAATCTCCCAGTTTACTGTGAAATACTCTGAAGCCTATAGTATTTGGATGAAGAATACTGCCGAGACACATCATCAATGCATAAATCACATGCTTTGCAGAAAGATGGGTGACATCTCTCTGTGCCGTCATACATCCACTGGTACTGATACTGATCTGCATCGCTGGCCTCGTGTAAAGCACCTTCTGATATGCCCTTGAATATTTCGCTCACTCAAGCGCACTGGCATCTACATTGCATCTCCTTTGTCACGCTAACTTTATGGGCAGTTTCATTTGAATGTCATGACCTGTGAGGCGAGTGAGCTGCTCGTGTAGCTCATCTGTTCTTGCACAAAAGTATTTGACTTTTTATGTCTACTCTTAAATGCAGAAGTGAAGGCAGCTTAACACACTGTCATATTACTCTGAAATTATTTTCAGTATCCCATTCATCAAATAAACATGGACCTGTAAATACCTGCTGTCATGGGGACAAGAAAGTATGCCTATATTGAATTCTAATGTTTTACAAATCAGTACATTATCCGGCCTTAAAATCAGGTAAATATGACAATAGTTGTCCAGCAGAATTTATCACAACATCTGACACGTGTGGGAAGTTAAAGGGGAAGTGTTTAGCTAGATTAAAGATAAATATGTATGTAAATAATTAAAAGCTGTGTCGGTCTGTATCTAATCATGATACTAAAATAACTGCAATGCTTTTACTCTCTCAGAATGAGCCATTTACATCACATACATGGAGGCTGCCATTTTTGTGCCAGCTTTTCCACTATGGTGGCTCTGAATGGAAGAATAACTTCTGAGCTTTAAAGGTGCAGACTCTGTTTTGTTTGATAGGTGCAAAGGAACCATTTGGGATAAGTAAACCTAGAAGAAGATAGTTCACATGCACACAATTTTAAAGTAGTTACCTGTAGTGCAGATGAAATCATGTTTATGTCTGGAAGAATTTTGGCCACTGAAAACCATGTCCGTGCACTACTGTGTTTGGTATTTCTATGCCCATATTTACCACTAGATGTCTGTAATTCTTTGACACTGTACCTTTAAGCCCACCTTTACTGCTTCTATGGGAATTAAAATGATGTGGCACAACTAGGTGCTGCTAAACAGACGCACCAGATTAAGTGATCATCAGCGACTTAGAGCCTCTTTAACACAAGCAGATGTTTTGGCAGTTTGGTGTTCAGGAGAATTCAGTTGTGTGTTAACACAATGCCAAATGCTGTGGCAAGAAAACCATTCCCCTAAGACAACATGAGACTGTAAATACAATACTTATGTGTTTTTATACAGCAAATAAGGAAGCATTATGACACTCTTATAGCCTGGTTCAATGACGCTAAGAGGTTTTCATAAAGTTTGGGGACATCGGTACATGTGTTTCTTGTCTTGTCTTGTCTTTCGTTTACACAACATCTTATTTGAGGTATATTTAGACCCAAAGATGTACCTGAGTAGGGTTAAAGGGGAAAACAAGCACAGTAATGTTAGTTACACTCTGATTTTTTCTCAAGTAGTACAGTAGTTTATTTTCTAAGAATATGCAACACCTGGTAACACCTGCAGAATGGTATGATAGAAAAGGGCTCTGTCCTGCCATCTTCCTGGATCTCTGTCATATGGATAAACATTTTCCATATCCTCCTGAAGCAAGCTCATCATCCTCTGAGCCACATGCTGCCTAACTAACCTTGTATCTAGATCCTTTACTGCATCAGATATTCTCTGAGTTTGGGGGATTTTTATGACTAAACGAAAGGATTTTCTACCATGTAACATAAGATGCAACCTCGGGAGTGAAATATGAGGATGCAGCCATAAACTGACATGACTTTTCTGTAACCTTGTCCAATGCTTAACCTAAATCTTGAATAGATCAGGTTCTCTGTGAGTTTGTTTGAAAAAAGATTGAATGTAAACAATTACAATACGGGTTATATACAATGAGTTTTCAAAAGAGAAATATTAGTGAACACATGAATTTGCATAGTTTGGATATCCATCCCAACTTTGGCTGAAAGAAAATGTTTGGCCTGGATCTTGGCGTTGACTTATTGGGCTGATTAAATGTGAGTGAGCACCACATGTGGCCCGTAAGAAACTTGTAGGACCACTTCTGACCAACAAAAAACTTGCCATAGTCCACATCCAGGCTGGCAGCTAGGATCTGGACTACTTTTGGCCCACACCACACTTGTCAGTCCCGTTACTGAGCCATGCGTAGCCCCGATTCGACCCAAACATGCTCGCTATCTGCAGATAAGGCTGTTCTCTGCCATTTTTCTTGCCAACACGTCTGTTTTCGCTGTTTAGAGCAGGTAGATTGTTATTAAAGCTCTGCTGCCACAACATGTCATCATGTAGCCCTCTATGCTGAAATTTATTTAATATACATCATCTTGGATTAAAGCCTCTGGCTGTACCTGCTAAAGCACCTGTAGTCAGGGTTTAGGGATAATCCATAAAAAAGTGATTGGAAACTGGGCTTGGTGCGAATATCAAAAGCAAAAGCACATAAGTTGATGCTAAAAGATGCTGGTTAGGCAAATTCTTTCCCTTTTATTCAATTTCACAGAGATTATGGTTCTGATCTTATTCGCCTCATTATGTTTCTATCTATTCACCGGTGGCAGCTTTGAAGTTGGAGGGAGATTTCTTTTCAATTTTTTTTTAAAATCGAGGCAGGTATAGGCTAACAGGGCCTCGCTAAGCCTGTGACAAAGACACGGAGACGCGTTCTGTCTCTGCTGATCCACAGGGACTGGAAAAGTAGGCCAGGCTCCATGTCAGACTGCTGGGAGGATCAGGACGCTGAAGTTGTTGCCTTGTGATCAAAGTTGTTTTTCACACTTTGGTTTTCAAGACACTTGCAGAGATGGAGATTTAAAATACTCCTCACACACACACACACACATAAATATAGGTCATGTTTTTAACGTGCTCTCCAGCTAAACACTGTGTCATCTGCAGTGTCACCCAGAAGCACACAGTCTAATGAGCAGGAGACACAGACATTCGGGTCACAAAACAGTATCATGCAGCTGGAGACCCTATTTGTAGGCTAAATGTTGAGCTCCATCAGCGCACATTATTTCACTTTCCTGCCATGTTTTGAATAGAAGCATATTCATGTGCATTTAGTGAAGAGACTTATCATTTATAAATGATTAAGACAGGGAAGTAAACACGCCCTAGTGAAAACAGTTTTGACTCATTTACAATTAGGAAGCTTTCTCTCTGTGTGTGCATGTACAAACTCTTTACTCGGCTCCACCGGGTTTACGACCCCCAGAAGAAAAATAGAGGGGCACTAAAACTGCCAGGAGAAACTGCGGCTCGTCACGTGTTCTTTGTCACCTCCGGAGTTCTGTCTGAGTGCATCGCAAGTTATAATCAGAGGGCGAATCACGGGATCGCGTGCGCACTCCCAGTCCGGCGGTGCCTGGGATTGGGTGGAGGGAGTGGTGGATGCGGACGGAGTCACAGGATTGGTAGAGTTCAGCGCCAAACTTGTTGACTCATAACTGAGCTGCTCCTCTCCATCCTCCTCGGCGCGGAGCTGTCCAGGGCCAGTGGTGCTGAAACTGCCAGCCTCCGACGCGCCCGTCGGTAGAGATTTCCAAATCACGAGGCTCTGATTGCACCCTCTCTCCCCCCTCACCAATTAGTCTTTTGAAAGTTACTCTCTCTTTTGTGGGAGACCTCAAAACGTCTGGCTGAAACGCCACTTGGCTGACATCTATCTACCCATCGCCACTGCTCTATCCAAGAGCGCATCCAGCCTTCAACGTCAGTTGATCAAAGCGAGGACTCTTCGGTTCGCTGCGATGGCTTTCATGGTGAAACACATGGTGGGCGGACAGCTGAAGAACCTGACGGGCGGACTGACGGAGGAGAAACCTGAAGGGGAGAAATCAGACGCCGCCGCGCAGGGGATGACTCAAGAGGAATTTGAGCAATACCAGCAACAGTTAGAGGAGGAAAAGTAAGGGATTGGTTTACGTTTCTTTTTATTTTGACTGTGAACTTGTGATTTAAAAGACAACAGAATTTGTCATTTAAAGCGACTTATTTGCGGCTTGTTTGAACTGTGTCTTTATGTGTAAACAACGGAGAGCTCTCGACGCGCTGCGCGCATTTTTACGCATCAGTGCGGAGCGCTCCACACACAGCTGCTCCTCTCGCCCAGGGAGCTCTCCGGCTCGTAGCTTCGGAAAAATAAAATAAAAAGAAAGAAAAATCCAAATCTGAAGCGCTATTTTAAATTTGGGGTTCATGGAGTCACTCGTTCATCCAAATGTTCATGAGGAATTGTGCCCAGGGCGAAACATGTTCCCTATTGCCGTGCGCGCGGCTGAATAATGAATCAGACAAATAAATAAAGTGGTTTATCAGAGGGCAAACAACCATCACTAATGTTCATTAAGTCAGATGTCTATTTTCTTCCTCTTCTGTGTTTTTTGCTTTAATTTTCGCTAGATTGTATCATCCAAATGGTTGTTGAAACCTGATTTATATCTAGTTGAATTATTCACATTTACATGAATAAATCCAGGAATTAAATTCTTTTTTAGTTAAATCTTACCCTAGTTTACATAACAAAGGCTCTTTTTTTATGATTTGCATACTCATGTTTCTTTTTTATACATCTTCAGACCACTTGAGGACACAAGTGAACAACAAGGTCGTTTGGCAGAGTTCCTCCTGCAGACAGAAGCTCACTCTTGATTAGTGTGATCCTTCCCCAGAAGAGGGCTCTCCATCTTCACATTAGAGGACCACTACCGGCTAAACAATCACTTTTCATTGATAAATAGTGCTGAATAATGTTTAAGCTCAGAAAAGAAAAGGAAAAAGGGTTGCATATTCTTTGCTCTCATGAATACGTCCTGTGTGGTTGGGTATCTGGTTCATAAACTAACACCTTTGATGAACAATTTAACCCAAACTGTCTCATTGTAGCGTGTGCAATATTTGAAGAATGATTGGGAGGTTTTCCTGACGCTGACAGCATCAACACCCAGCTCAGCCCACTGAGCTCTGCTGGAGGCACGTTCTTCCGTCACAACGTGACCTTCAGTGAAAACGATCTATTAGTCAGAGGTGCTAAACATGAGCATAGATCATCGAGAAGTCCGTTCTGCTCAGATTAAAGTGGAACAAGGCTGTTTGGGGGGGCGAGGGGTTGCTCACTGTGGCGTGTCACATGTAGACATTTTATCACCCTCAGCACCCTGGCCCCACTGACAACCCTGGTCATCTGATGCCCTTGAGAGAGGAAGACACAAAGCTGCTCATTGACTGCAAGTGAACGCTGCGTGGCCCCTTGGTGTTTGGCCCGTTCACGTTAATCCAAAGTGAACTCAAGATCACATGGGCTGAGCCGAGGATGCTGCTTCTCGATAAAATAACCTTCCTCTGACACAAAGGGCGCAAACACTTTGTTAGTCCTCCAATTTCAGCCTGCAAGACTTAAATGTGATCCAGCTCTGTGAGGACCGGCTCTGCTGAAAACGATCTGCTTCCTCCTGTTATTAGAAGCTGCTGTATTTCACTGACTGTAACAAAACTGTTTTTGTTGTCACTGCGATCACGTCATGTTTCACCTCAGGATATTTATTCAGCATTGTGTTGTGTTGGTTCACAGTGTCTGAAGCATTTAAGCAAATTTAGCAGTTTTTTGGGAGTGAAGGATGATGATGCTTTCAGATGATGTGAAGGAAGCAGTGACAGCTGCCTGCCCTCTGCTGGAGGCATTGCACACTCTTTGATAGATTGCTTATGAGATTGACTTTGGAGAGAAAAATGAGAGCTAGAACAGTTCAGTTCTGGATATTTCAACCCAACATGTGATTTCTCACAGATATGCATTTGGTGGGCCACATTAAAGTGGACACCCTAAGAAATCTGAATTCTTGCATTACAGGACTATAGCTCATGAATACTTTGACACCATTAACTATATTCCTACAATCAAACCTTCAATCTTCTAAGCAGCCAAGGGATCATACAAAACCTTTTAGAACTTCCTTGAATTATTTATACAACCATATAGCGGTACAATCCTTTGACTAAAACAGGCAATTATGAAGTTATAATAAAGACACATCTCTGCTAACATAACTAACATGAGCAAGCCTTACCAGCATCTTCAACCTCTGTACAGGCCTGTTGCATTTTAGAAACCAGAGCTGCAAGGCAGTGTTTAAAGAGTAAAAGCGACCACATTTCCTGGAACAAACATGTCTCTGGATGTTCAGCGCAGTGGTGGAACGATCATGGTTGGGGCGTGTAATGGAAATCTCACATGTATTCAATACAGCAAGTTCTTAAAGTAAAGATTTCACCAGCAGATTGAAAGATGAAAACAGGATGGAAACTAGAATTATTTTATCTCTGGGCTGCCTTGTTTTATATAACATAAGAAGTCTATGGTTAGAAGTGAAGATGCAACAAGGAGACTCTACAAGCAGAAGCTATTTGCATTAGAATGGGCAAAATCCCTCAAACAATAATTAAAGGCCCAGCTGGCATCAAAACGTTTCTGCGATACTCACCAGAAGTAGAGTGACCACGAAAGAGACTCGCACTGTGTTACTGTAAATCTGGAATTATGGAATTGAAAAAGATATCTTTAGATTATTACAGAGATGTTTAGCCTTTAGCTTGATGGAAACCAAAGAAAACTGCGATAGATTTGCAATTTAGACTGGGGTGGCAGGACCTTCATATCCCAACTTATCAAAGAAGTGTGTATCAATCATATTTCATCAATCAATCAGATTTTATTCATAATGCACTTTTCAAACAAATGAGCAGCACAAAGTGATTTGAATAATAACAGAAAAAACTAAACACCAAATTAAAATGATTTAGACATCAAATAAAAAGTTAATGATAAAGCATCTCATACTCAAGTATAACAATTAAACCTAACTCAATCGGATCATGGCCGGCCAGCTCCCACAGCGGTGCAGGACCCACCAACCACCCAGATAAAGGTGGTCCCCATGGCAGCAAACCTGCAGACTGAGCTCCATATCAAGTCTGTTTAACCCCGAAAACATGCATACCCAAATTAAATTAGATACTGTTCTGTAAACCAGGGGAGTCAAACGCATTTAGTTCAGGGGCCACAGTTTGATCCCCTAAAATGTCAGCATAATGACTGATGAATGATCAAAGCTCCACAGTTTTTCCTTTATTTTTATCCCAAGTGCTGGTACACTATCAAGATGTTTACATTTAATAAATTATTACTTTGGAAAACATTTAAAATGACCTGAAATTTCTGGAGAAACAAAAATGCATTTTCAACAACCCTATTTTATCATTTCCACAGCCCGGAGTAGGATTTATTGAGGGCAGCGCAGCGGCGTGGTGGTGGCCTCACAGCTAGAAGGTCACTGCTTCCAGCCTTGGCAGGGGAAAGGTTAGAGCGGGTCTGTAAGCAGTATGCATGCCGTCCCTCGGTACTGTATGTGTGGGTTCTCTCACAGTCCAAAGACAGGTTTATTGCTCACTGTAAATTCTCCCTCAGAGTGTTTGTGGCTGCTTGTCTCTCTGTCCAGGCTGTACCCTGCATCTGCCTCTCGCCTGCTAATTACTGGATAGGCTCCAGCTCCCCGTCGACCTGAATTGGACAAAACGTACAGAAAATGAAAGACTATGACCTTTTTTAAAAATATAAAACATTTATAGATTTATATAATAAATGTGTTGGATTATTAATTTATAAATGTGTTTTAAAACATTGTAATTTTTATATATTTTTAATTCTACTTTTGAAATAATACATTTCATACACTTTTTAAAATCCAGATTATTTTATGTACTATATATATTTCATATTTAGGTTTTGGGGCGGTGGGAGGGTGGGTCATTCAGTAATGTGAAGGGTGGTGGTTTGAATCCTGCTCCCACTTCAGTCACCTGTTGTGTCCTTAGACAAGACACCTTAGCCTCCATGGCACCGCTGAGAAAACTGAATTGTAAGTCGC